>JANHFX010007994.1:26951-47891 GCA_027560015.1 Chloroceryle amazona
CGAGACAACGGTGCAGGCGTGGGGAGGGGTGGCTGGAAAGGTGCTTGTCGGAAGGGTATCTGGGAGTGCTGGTGGACAGATGGCCGAACATGAGGCAACAGTGTGCCCAGGTGGCCAAGAAGGCATGCTTGCCTGTATTGGAAACGGTGTGACCAGCAAGAGTAGGGAGGTGATCATGCCCCCATACTTGGCTCTTGCGAGACCACACCTTGAGTACTGTGTCCAGTTTTGGGCATCACAGTACAAAAAGGACATTGAGGTGCTGGAGAGGGTCCAGAGAAGGGCAACAAAGTTGGTGAGGGGTCTGGAAAGCATGCCTGGGAACTGGGGTTGTTTAGTCTAGAGAAGAGGAGACTGAGAGGAGACCTTATTTCTCTCTACAACTACATAACAGGAGGTTGTAGTGAAGCTGGTGTCGGTCTCTTCTTCCAAATTGCTAATGATAAAACAAGAGGAAATGGCCTCAAGTTATGCCAGGGGAGGTTTAGATTAGATATTAGGAAGAAGTTCTTCACCGAGAGAGTGGTTGGGCACTGGAACAGGATGCCCAGGGAGGTAGTGGAGTCATCATCCCTGGAGGTGTTTAAAAAATGAGTAGACGTAGCACTTGAGGCTGTGGTCTAATGGATAGATAGATAGATGTTAGGATGCAGGTTGGACTCGATGATCCTAAAGGTCCTTTCCAACCCTAAAGATTCTATGATTCTATGAATGTGGGCATATTCAGCGTCTACAACTCACCAAACTCATATTTCTTTCTCTGGACAGATCTGCAACAGTTGCAGACAAGCAATATGTATGAAGAGTCAAATTAAAATCTGACTATTTTAAACTGGCAGGCTGATCGGTGTTGCAGGAATTTGTCCTGAAGTAGGAAGGTAGAGGTTGCTCTAGATGTAGAAATTATTAACCTCAATGTATGCGCAAGAACATTGCCTTATCATTAAGGAAGACTGAAAGTTTCCTGTAGCTTTGCACTTGTTTGCATATCATCACAATCTGCCCAACTATACTTATTTTCTGTACTTACTGGAAACTGAGCTTTCATTCATTCTCAGGCTTTGCCTGTTAGTTAGTAGTAGCCACAATAAGCATGCATTCAAAACTGTGATCTCACCAAAAATGCCACAGATCAGTGTGTAGCAGCCTGACCTGCAGTCATTTGTACCAGTGCCTTTCTCACTAAGCACTGTTCTATACCTACTGGGTACTCAGCTGCCACCAGCGGCAATAGCTATGCCAAGGGAAGGGTAACATTAAACTAGATTCCATAAGTACTACTTCAGCAGGTAAAGTACCTCACACAAAATTATTTCAGAAGTTCCTTATTAGAGCTGCAAGGTGAAGCATCCCTAAGTCAGAATAAAGAGTGATGTAAAAGCTAAACCGTTTATTCAACTCCTTTTGTCTGTATACTGCATGCAATTTAACACACAGCTGCGAGTCTAGACAGCACAAAGAATCTGCTTGTTGAAAGGATCAACCTGGTTCATGAAGGACTCTTTCTTGTGTAGGACCCTATCTGATACACTGAAGAATACAGAAGGAATACACTGAATGAATCTCTGTTACAGAAGTTAAGAAGAGGGTGTCCCGATAAGGATAGTCACATTCTGTGATGGGCATTTGTCTACAGAGGAGAAAAAAAGCATCCTCAAACTAGCCAGCAGTGTTTCCACTCTTAAAAAGAAAGAGCAAGTAATGGACCCAATCTTTCAATCTCCCACCAAAAAGCTATTTCATTCCATCTATCTCATTTGTCCCCAAGTCCTCATCTGCACCTGCTGCATGCATCAGGCAGGAGACCACGCTATGAGGACATCAGGGCATCTTTCAGAGTTCGAACTACTTTGGAATGCATCCAACAAAATATGCAAGGCAAAGTGATGAAACACGTCTTAGAAACTGCAGGATGAATGGAGAGGACCTGGAGGTTAGATGACCATTTTGAGACTGGATCATAGCCACTGCCAAAAATTACTCACCAGATGTGGCTGCACTGACAAAATCCTGACCTGCCTTTCAAGTCATGAGAGAAATAACAAAGATGAATTGTTTCTGAAAACAAACTTTTATTGCCCACACATAAGGAAACTGTGCATTGACTTATTTATTGCAGAGATTCATAACTATCACTGTTTCAGCTTCTGGAGCTTGTAATGGAATTTGGTTCTCATTTAGTGAGCTCATGTGAAACTTCAGTGGAAATTAAGATATTAGCAAGGGTAAGATGGAAAAAAATAAGATTTGGTCTTGATTTGCTTCTGTGTTCGTAGAGAGTAGATACTCATCCCCAAGGATGCTGTGTGAGGAATAAGCCTGCTAGGAAAGCAGGTTGAGAATCAAGGGGGTTTTGCCTGCAATATGCAGATAATTCCTAGGGCACAAAGAAGATGGGTGTGAGATGGGCTTCAGTCAGTTGCTGATTTCATGCTGCTGTTCTAGTAAGCTGTTGAAGGCTCCTCTGCACACTGAGTCCAAAATGGTTGGGAAACTCCAAGAAATACACCCCGGAACTTCCAGCTGGCTTCTCCCCCACCCTTTCTCCCCCACCCTCTCTCCACTGCTTCAGACGTTGATAGGGAGATAAGGATTCAGTTTAAGACCTTTTCCGGAGAAGCATCTGCACATGCAATTGTATAGGAGATACTAAAACTAAGATAAGAACATTAAGAATGATTTTTTTTTCCATACTACTTTTAACTTGTTATGAATGCAGTAGTTTTCATATGTTATGACAAAATGCTTTTGGATTTTTCTGCTGCTGAGTGCCAAATTTGACATTCTGAGTCAAAATAGATTAATGACATAGATCTGTTTTGCTGTTTACAGTCATGTGGGCTTTTCATGAGAAAAGACCAAGAGGCACATCATTCCTGCTTCATCTTCTGTGGCTTCAACAGTCCAACCTACAGCAATAACAAAACCAGTGCTTATAACCTTCCAGCTAGCAGTTCATTTCAAGAAATTGGGGTCCGGTTAAACACGCACTGGCTTACACTGAAAAAGCCAAACTCCCACCAGATTTCACCCATTGCAGGTATGAAATGCAGCTGGTGTTTCAACAGCTTGCCAGTGGAGGATGTGTTTAAACAGATTAAATGTATTCCACATTTGCTCTCTGTCTTCAACTAACAGCAAAGTTATGTCATACCTGGAACCAAACATTTTAGGAAAAGACCAGTGTAAAATAATGCTAGACTGAGTAGTCAGTAATGTCAGGATGTACTGAGATGACTGCAGATTCTTATCTTTGGAAAGCATTTTGTCCTTGTCTCAGGTATTTGTTGTGAAAGATGCAGGTTACCATACTCATTTCATTCATCAGGCAGTTTATTGCATTGGCTTTTATAGTTTTTTAGATAAGATTAACTCTTCACAGGAATAAACTGTCCAACACTTACAGCATACTATCAATTACATTCTTCTGAAACTATTGAGCAAAAACTTCCAGGAACATAGGATTTTCTTTACAGAAGTGGAACTGATCTCTGTTGGTACTTTTTTATTTGCTTTCTCAAATCACTATATATTTTTTTTTCCACATGGTGATTGAGTGAGAATTATCATTTTCACCTCTAACATGCCTAAATTCAATCACAGAAATAGCTGCAAAGCTGGTACTTGGAATGGAGCCCTGCGGACTTGTGATGCACTGAGTAGTTTGCTCATAACAGATTCATAACAGATTAAATCTCTCATGAACCAACTGAACTTGCTACTCCTGAAAACTTCCACTTTCCACCATTGTTGTTGACACTTTCCCAAAATATTCTAGACTGCAATAAGTGTTTGAATCTATTTTAGTGCTCTTGAGTTTAAAACTTGCACAAAATCTGATAACATCAATGATATTTTGAACAGTGGTCCCTTGACCTTGAAGTTGAGTTTTGAGTTAATTTAAGATTAAAATCAACAAAGAATTGAGGTCAGTTACAGGGCAGTGCAGGAATTAGAATATGAGATCAGGGGACTGTGAAGGGGAAATACGTGGGGAACAGAATCTTCATATGTTGATGTTGCTACCAGAAGAAAAATACACCTCGGTCACAGTGGTGGATTTGTACCCCTCATCAAGACAAGGAAATACAAACAGATCCTTTTGTGCAAACTGCACCTGCACTGCAAAAATAGCATTTGCTACAGCTAGCAGTAGTCCTTAACTTTCCAGGGCTTTGAACATCAATGCGTTTTGCTGGTGTGTAGGATTTGGGAAGGGAAGTTGAATCATATTAAAACTGTGGAGGACCCTGAGAAAAGCTATAGATTAGCTGTAAAAGCTAATGAGTTTTATCAGGAAAAGGTTTTCTTTGAAGATTGTTATCTGCAATGAGCAGCAGACAGGGAGCAGAGAACCCCGATTTCACAGGCCAAGAAGGCAGCTGCAGCATGTCACCTGAAAAGAGAAACCAGGCCTTTAAGTTTTGTGCTTGCTCTAGGAAGATCATATTGTCAATTTTCTTCACTTCTTCTCCCAAATCTTTTATAAATCTCAGCTATTCTGCATACACTCTCCAGAACAGACATATTTACACTTAACTTGCATTTAATGGTGATTTTGAGCTGACTAACTGCAAGTACTTTTCATGCAAGCCCGTTGTGATTCTTAAAATGAGAAGATGAGGCATCCTAGCAAGTGGTGCTTTACTTTAGGAAAAGCAAGTGCTTTTCTTTAGGAGTAGATGGGTTTGAGAGCTGTCATTGCAGAGATGAAGCCTCCACCATTTGGCAACCTAATGAAAGGAGGTTTGAACTCTGATGGGTCTCAAAGGGGTTTTAATAAATGAAAACTCCAGAAAATTTCGTTCACAAGCCAGTCAGTTTTGATCAAAACTAACTAAAATATCAAGAATAATATTTGCTAATATTCACAAAAATAACATGTCAAGTGACCATTTTTAACTTACCCCAAGAAATTTTGTCCCCCATGTGTTAAAAATTGGATGGTTTTTCATCCCAAACTGTACACACATCTTTCCACATTGTGTCAAGGGACAAGGCGTTTTCTCAGTTGCAAACACAAAGTTCCTACCCAGACTGTTTCCTGGGGTTTTAGATTTGCTTTTCCCTGTGTACCTGTCTCTTTACAGAAATAAGCATGAACAAATACGGGTGCCATGTCACCTAAGCACATGAAAACAAGGGCAGGGTGTGAGAATTTAAGCTTTCTTCTGTTTTTTTTCCACCTGATGTTCTTGACATGGGTCATCAGAAAAGAACCTGCCGGAGTATCAGCAGCAGCCAGAGAGCAGTGTTGGCCTTTTCCTTCTGCATAGTAAAATCACTCCGTGTTTCACTACCTTCCACATCAGCAGATTCTTCTGGTTATGGATCAGCACTGTGAACATTTGTGCTTCATTTGAGCCGTGTATAAAGTGATGAAGCATGCACTTTATCATCAGCACTAAAACTGACTGCACCACTATTAATACTAGAATAATATATTCTGCACTCTGAGTCAGACTGTATTGTCAGAGTACTTGGCTACCCAAAGGGAGCCTGATGAGAATCAAGTGGGATAAGCAATGCTTATCTCTAAATGCTTAAGGTATCGAAAAAGAAGGACTCTAGCTTTTGAACCTGAAATCAAAGAACAGAAACTTGAGTTTCCCAGGCACTAAAGTGACAGATATATAGTCTTGAATTTTTCAGTTAAAATATTTTTACTCAAAAAGATAATGGCCTATAACAAGAGGCTCTCTGTTAACCACCCTCCCACCCCAAGGGGAAGAGAATAAGGGAGAGAAACTTAGCGACTAGAAAAGGAAGCTAGAATAATTGTAATAAAATAATAAAAACAATAAAAATGGAAAATCTACAAATATATACAAAACCAGTATTGAACCAAATCCTCCCCTGATGGTAATGACATCACCGTCACCACTGATGCTGTGGAGCAGGCACCGGGACAGTCCCCGACTGGGCCTGACAGAGATGGGAGCTGTGTTCAGGAGCTGGATTCAAAGGCAGAACAGACAGAGTCCTCCCTGGATGCTCTGAGGAAGGAACTGAAAGTGGACCTGAGCCAAGCCAAGCCAAGCTGGCAAAGAGGTCCAAAAGGGCAAAGAAGGGAGAGGAGCCACAGACCCTCCTGATCCCTCAGCTTAATATCAAATATGACTTATAGGGTTTCGAATCTCTTGTTGGTCAGTTTAGGGTCACCTGCCCTGTCCGCTCCTCCCTGCAGGTGCAGCCTTTCACTTTCTGCTCGCCCCAGTGTGGTACATGAGATCCAGCAGTGGCCTTGGTCTGCACACCAACCCTTGGTAGTAACTCTAACCATGGGGTGTTCTCACTGCCAGCAGCAGACACTGCCTGGGAAAACAGGCTGCTGACTTCAGACAGTGCAGTCAGTTAGAAGAACTGAGATGAAAAGTAAAATCAAACCAGGAAAAAATAATTAAAAATAATTCAAAGGTGCTGCATAATAGCAGTTAGAGCAGCAAGAAGAACACACCTTTATACCTGGAGGTTTTCTCACTGCTCCTGCTTTTAAGTTGTGTCTTTTTATGTTATTCACATTTGTGAAGTAACCCTGTAATGTTATTGATATTATTCTTTCTATCTTTTTTATCTGCAGAGCAGATATATTTTCTTTTCTTCTCTTCTCCCTGTTTAGCCCAAGTCTCAGCTGACAGTGCTCCATTACTGAAACATGCTCAATAACAGAGGAAAAATCAAGCAATAAAGACCATTTAAGGGGATGTAATGCAGGAATTTACAGTCCTGAAAGCGCCTCTAGACTGGCACAACAACCTTCTGGTGTGAGGCCGTGTATGACTCCTCCAGACAGGTGTAGTCCTGGAGATCATACAATGAAGATGTGACTCCCGTGTTGTTCAATACATATTGCACTGTTGATTAAATTTTCTGTTTGTGGTGAAACGAGAGCTCATGCTGAGGTTTTTAGCCAGCTTTCTAAAACCTACAGCTAGAACTTGCTGTCATAATAAACCGGAAGACGCCACAATTTACACTTACACCTGACCTCCTGTGTACAGCAACAGGAAGCTCCATTTTTGTGGGCAACCACCTGTTTGGTGCTGAACACCATCAGCACAGAGCAATATGAATGTCAGCTGCTGACAGAAAAAAATCACTCTCTAAAAACAAATCACTGTGGAAGTAAAATATGCCAAGTATTGGGCATCTGCCTTATCACGCCCTGCAACTCTGTCCCAGGAGATGAGGAAAGAAGGTGTTTTATATGTTGCTTGAACTGCAAAGACTTTTAATGCTCTTCTGCTGCTTTTATGCTCTTGGGCATGTGTATACGTCTGCCTGCATCTATATGCATAGGTTCTATACAAGTAGATATAAATACATGCACATTCATATTCCATCATAAATTATTGCTATACATATGTATGAACCTATATACACTCATATATGTTTTAGTTTTTACCTGGAATGAATTAGACACTTATCATTCACATTTCTAGATCCAATGACATCAGATTTTAGAAGTGACTTCAGTGCACCCTTCAAAGTATTCATAGTCAATACCCTCTACTGACTGCAGTGAAAGACTCACCTAGCAGTTAGTCTGCTTTCTTTGCTTGCTCTCACTTGTTGAGGTTAGTTTGCTTTGTATAAGTTATATATACATGGAAAAGGAAATAACTTACATGGTGGAGTTTCTGTTTACACAGAAGTGCCTTCAAATGATTAACTCCATACCTTAAGCATCAGAGCCGGAACCCCACTTCGACATTTTTTTCCTTAGGTGTAACCATCTGCTAAGCGCCAGCTAGCCAGTGTCCTGACTTACTGACCGTGCCAGTGCCAGCCTCTCGGGGAGGTCCCAGGAAGGCATCAGTGTCCACTGCCACTAGCCTCTGTCCAGTGCTCCTTGGGGCCCCATCCAGTGGAGACCCCATCCAGTGTAGGGCCAGGAGCAGCGCTGGGAGGGTGAGAGCTCCAGCTCTGCGCTCAGGCTTCAAACAGCCTCTTCTGCAGAGGACACAGCCATCTGAGCATGCAGCTTCGAGTGTGAGAAGAGAGATGGACTCTGTGGGGATGAAGTCCTGCACAGGCTTCTTAGGAGGAAATAGCATATATTTAATTTAATACTCTGCTGTCACTAATTAAGATGTTAAACTGATGAGTAGCAATTTCCTGGATCTCAAGTGGGGGTACTCCAGGGAATACAGGGAAATAAAATGGCTTTGAATGCCTGAGTAGCTGATAAGTTGAAAACCAGTTACATTTGAAAAATGAACATTTTAAGTTCATGCAGAGCTGAGCTGAGAAGTGAGATACAGCCAGGTGCAGGCACTGAAAAAGCTGAATTAGCTCCAGCTTTCCCATCCTAGAGACACCAGCAAAGCTACAGATACCTGTGTTTCCCCTTGTTAAATTACTCTAATGTTCTGCTTTCTCCCTGTATTACATTCCACAATAAGAAATGGAGCGCAGCTTTCTTTAACTAATTCCACCAATAAAGGGTTCAGGTTTTTTGGTTTTTTTTTAAATTAATATATTTATTCTATTAACAAACAAAATTAATATGAAAAACATTATTTAAATTTTTCTCTGTTGAAATTATCTAAGTATTTAAATCATCAGTTCAGAAGTGAAAAAGGTAATTTCCTATTTCATTAAATAAAAAATTAAATCATCATTTCAGTAACATATTTAAATGGATTTTAATAAAAAATAGCATAAAAATGTTAATGACTGGGGGCACTAAATACATAGTCATCAATATTATCCACTATCTTTAGAGAAAACTTTCCTTTCCAGAAGGTAGCCATGCCTGGGTGAAAACGTTTCAGCCTTTGCTTATTGAAAATACTAGGTCACTTTGAAGATACATGGAAGAACATAACTACCATTTAGCTGACACAGGTATACAACTCTACCCCTCTCATGAAATTAGGTGTTCGCAGTCTCCTACAGACCTGATTACAGGAGAGTGAGCTAAGAGAAAAATTAATAAATAAATACAACTAAATGTGCAAAAAAAATTAAGAATAGCACCATGGAAGGAAAATATTCTTAAAGGTGAGAGGAAAAGATTATTGATTTAGAAACCTGTTTTGTGGCTTTGCTTTGCATTTGGATTTCAAATGCCTTCCAAAATACACTCATGATTTCACACATAATTAGTATGACATGAAATTACAGCGACTGCTGATGCAAAATGTACATGTCAATTATGCATTACAGGCCTGTTGCCGTGTTTGAGTAAGCAATCACTGAATTTACAGATATAAACATGTTAACCAGGAATGCATATTAGATACATAATTATCACCACTTAATTTGGAAAATCAGGCAAAAGAGAATTTAGCTGGGGATATGGTTATGAATCTTGGCATTTTTTCCAGGCATAAAATTTTAGTTTCATTATATGAACTTCTTGCATTTATACCAGCTTATGCCCCAAAGTGATTTAGAAAATGAAGTCAGTAAAATCAAACACATGCCTAGATAAGCATATGAATTGTTATTTATATTACTTTGTCACTCCTCCAATTTTGTGAGCAAATCTTGTGGAAACATAGTTATCTGTGGAGAGCTCTTAATTTTCTCTTGAACTTTGCACCACTGGTAGCTTAAGCAATCCCACACACTGTGTGAGTGAAGAGCCAACACACTGAAACTAAAATCTTAGCTAAGAGTGATACCTGATGCCTTCTACCTTCAGATGCTTGGCAGCTTTAGATTGCCAGGCTGCATTTTCATGCTCAATCTGAGAAGTCCTGTCAGCTGTTGCCATGACATCACCTGGACAGTGGTGATAACTCCCAGATCATACAAAGTCCTTCAGAGAGTTTTGATGACTGGCTGGTCTGGGTAGACTCATTGGTGTTTTCTAAGTCTCAAAACATCATGCATATGTACAAGAGCAGTTCTGTTTAGTATTTGTTGTAAGTGAAGCATAATATGCTCTTGTCAACTTGAAAAGCAAAAGCCTGTATTTAATTGTTCCCGGTGGTGACTTTGCAGTCTCAATGATGAGTCTCAATTGATGATTCTTAAACAGAGATTTCAATATAATATGTTGGCAAAAACTAACTGCCTGGAATATCTAACAAGGTGGAAGGATTTGGGATCAATCCTTTAGGCCCCATGGAAAGCTCAGCAGAGGAGGCCTGAAGTATATTGCTAAGCTGTCCTCCTTTCTGCCCCAAGTTCTGAATGCACGTATTCCAGCATTTTGGCTCCTGAGATTCATGTTGCATAATAATATTTGGAACATTGATGGGCTCCCAAAGATGTGGAAACAATCTTGTTCTTTCTCTAAAAACCAAATCAAACCAAAGCAAAATGAAGCTCCCAGAACACTCTGCCTTCCCCTCCCCTAGCCCCCAGGGAAAACACACTGGGTCTGATTAGCCTAAACTCTAATGTCATCTGTATGCAAATTAGAAGAAACGATCCATCCCTTTGGTGTACGATAGTCTCAGAAAAGAGTTACCATCTATTTTGAGTTTCTTCAATGGTCAATCTGTTTATTTTTTTTTTCATTTAAGCTCAAATTTGACCATTTCTTTCTCTTTATGGCAAGGTGTAAGACCTTACTACTTTCTTCTGTGGTTCACCTCTTTTCACTACAACTTTCTGACGAATGGGGTGACATTAAACCCATAGCAATTGTTTGCAGCCTCTGTGCAGCCTTAGGATTGTTGCTTCTCCTTCAGACTTGCAAATGATTTGTGTGCTTAAAACCTTCTCTGTGGTTTTTTCCAGGTTTATGAGTTACTTTCATAAAAGACGATGTCTTCCCTAACAAGTCTTGTGTCATTGCATATGACCTAAAAATCTTCTTTAACATTAAAATGTTCCTGTTAAAAACGAGAATACAACAGAAATTATTTATTTTCACAGGTAACTGCCATTTTTCTTTCTTTGTCTGTAGAAAAATGACGAATGAAAGCTAAAAATATTTTATCTTTTTTTTTTTTTTTGACAAGTTTCACATTTGTGTGTTTTTCACAAAGACAGGATTGTTTAAAATGTGAAGGATCTGATTCCAGAGAAATCTTCCGAACCATTGTAAAATGCCACTTTGCTAAGTGTATATATATAGTACATATCTTTTGGTTTTGTCATTTAGCAGCTTTTCCAGGATGGGTTTTGGTGGACAAAAAATAAAAACATGCTTGATTAACAGCTCTGGTTAGTGCTGTGTATTTATTTATAGAGAGATATTTAAATTAAATTAATTATTATTTCGATTTATTTAATTATTTTTGTTTTTAAGTACTGTTTCAAGTCTAGAGTAGGAAATCCTGAAATGCTTAGTGAAACTTACTTTTTCCAGTGTCTTGCAATTTCATAAGCTCCAGAATTCTCTTTTATGTACCACTGATTGATGCGGAATTATGCTGATTTGTGTCAGTTCTGTGATGTTTTAAAACTTCTTTCATCTGTTCTCAAGTGAATCCGTATATGTAAAAGTTTATGTACATGCGCTTGCAAAGGAAAGTTAACTTCACTATTTCAGTCTTTCTTCTGGTTTGACTTTTGATCGAAAAGAACCCCAATCAACTGTAAACAGAACTATTTGCCTGTTTGTTTCATGATAGCAAAATTCAACATTTTCAGAAGATGAAAATGTGATGAAAATTTAATACCAGATTTTTTTCTTATACATATTTTTTCTTTCCATTGTCATAAAAAGTGATAGTAATCCTTCATAGATTTGTTAAAGTATACACTGGGATTCAATATTTGTATTTTATGCCTTTTGTTTTCTTTCTTTCTTTCTTTCTTTCTTTCTATTCAATTTTTTTTGTTTCTTTTATATATTGAGTAGCAATGAATTTCTAGTATCACATCTATCCACCATGCCTTACTAAAAACTCCCGTGCCATGTTCATCCATCTGAAAGGTTGGGGTCTCCCCTGAAAGCAATGCTGTCTCAATACTCAACGGACAGTGATGGACACATTGTGAAAACTTTCTACCTTGCCTGCCATTATCTTAGTCCGGTATACCAGACTGGGATATAATGACCTAGGGAGAGCTTAGGCTCTTTGTAACAGTGATAAAGTGTAAAAGCAGGGAGATAAATGGACATTTAATGATATTCCCTTGCACTGACCAAATGGCTTCCCATCATACAACTAGCTAAAGATGTTTCTTCTTCCTCAGGCCCCAAATTACCTGTACTTCTGGAAAACTGTATCAGAATGTCAAATTTCAGAAGCTATTTTGTTTTGTTACTGTTATTTGTGCCCCAACTAGTACTGAGGCTTTAAAGCAAGTCTTGAGAGGAGAGTCGCTCATGGGTGGAGAGAAGAGTTAAGAGGCTTACTTATACACTCTCTAGCTGATCCTACAGTAAAATGGACGGAGATGTGATTCTAGATTCTGGTAGCCCTCTACCCTCAGACAAGAGGATTTTGCATCAGGAAATGTGGTTTATGTCATTCATCTTTTATTATCTGATCTAATAATAACAAAATGTTCTTCTGCCTTCTAATGACTCATTACACTGGAGATTCCCTGTATCTAGAAGAACAATCATAGAAAAATACTCTAAAAGACAACTATATGGTCAAAGTAGTGTTGTATCTTAGGTCCCTGTGTCTAGGTAGACATCATACCATTGTCTATTTTTTCACAAATATCTGTTATTTGTGGGCTGGGGAAGGGACTCTTCAGCCAGGATGTTTTCTTGCATTGTTACCATATGACCCAGCAGCAGTTACTACTGACTGCTGAGAGGCTCCTTTAGTACAAGACTAACTGCAAGTGAGGCATGCACAGATAATATTCTTAAATAGGTAAATCTGCTTCAGGGAAGTAGGGGAAAGCCAGCCTCTACAGACAGTCTCTTGCACCAGTAGCAGCTTGTTTTTTAACTTGACAGCTCCCATTTTGTTTTCTCCCTGAGTTGTTTTTAAAAGGAAGAATATTTTCAGTTAAGTTGAGCTCATTTCTGGTAACAGTATTAACTTTGCAATGGCCATGACCAGCAGTCATGTGGGGAATGGAAGGAGGTAGTTTTTATCGGATTAGATCTAAAGGGGAGGAACATGTATTTTTTAGGGTCTTTTTTTTTCTTAGTATTTTTTAGAAGGCAAACTGGAAAGGGTTAGTGGATACTGTGAGGGCTCATGGAAAGACATATTGTTTTGAGTTTGCAAAAGGAGGATTTTGCTTTTGTTAAAGAACATCTTTTCAAGATGACCTTTTATCTTTATTTCAGTTTAAAATGTGGTGTACTGGCATGGAAAATCATGCTGAAAAGTTTTATCTGTTTTCCTTGAACATTTCTCCTTTGATTTCCTGTTTGGATACAACAGAGTTCCTGTGCATATAAATGTAAGCAAAGTAGGTTTTATGCTACATTGACATTTTACTTTACTGAAATCCATTCAGCTACAGTGAATTTCAGCAATCCATGGATAACTGCTGTGGAACCATGTCTGAGCCAACCCCTTGCCTAATCTCAGTTATATCCTTACAATAGAAGGTGCTTCAGTGATGTGAAGGAGTCATAAAAACGAGCCTTGTAGAGTCCAAGTAAAAAGGGTTTCCTGGGGATCATAAACTCACAAAAGGGTGGCATGTTACATCTCTACCAGTTTGCACTGTTGATGAAAAACATTTCTAAAGGCAGCAATTTCCATGTTTAAGTGATTTAGAAGCAAAAACTACAAGCTTCCCATCTCCACTGCTCCTCCTTTTCACTGCCTCTCTCCCATATAAACCCATTTATGCTGTTTTATCTGAGTAGCTTTCAGAGCAGGAGCTTTTTTTTTTTCACTTATGTGGCAAGAGGACCAAACTGGAACACTTTCACTTGCAGATAAGGAAGGATCAGCCTGAAAGCTCAGTGCCTTTTAACACATGCATTGATTCCTCTCCTGCATGAGTGGAAAACAACCCTATAACAGAAGCCTCTGTTTTCCCTTGCTTTCCCTTGAGTCAATCAATGTCTTCTGTACAAGCCTGCAATGTGGAAATTTTCAGGTTTTCTCCCCATCTAGCAGTTATTGTCCATGAAACTATGAAAACCAAGATTTCCCTCACTCTTCACTGAAGGAAGAAGCCCACCTTAATCTGTATGAAGAGCTGTGGGCTGGCAGCAGTGCCAGTGAAGCCATCCCAGGCTGCAGCATGTCTTTGCTGTCTCCCTCACCAAGAGAAGAAAATTAACTGTCAGTCAGGCTCACACTCTGTCCCAGCTCTGTGTTGAAATGCAAATTAAATTAGGGATGAATAAATTCAGATTAGTAGGGATGATAAACTGGACAAATAACAAAAGTGTCTGATTTCCACTGAAGTTAATGTCACATTAAGCAACAGAAACAAAGTTTAGTGACACCTGAAACACAGTACTTACAGAGAAAAAACACAAACAGCTCAAGATAGACCTTTTTACTTTTTTCTTTTTTTCTCTTATCTCCAATTTCATTATCTCCTTTATCAAGCAGCAAAGCAGAGATAGTAGAACACACTGAGTAGGTTTAAAGTTTTGTTTTGAACATGAATTCTCTCTGCTCCACACCCATGCTTAGGTAGCATCTTTGGAGAAGCAGTTTTCTTTCCAAGAGGGGAGAGAGAAGATGAATGAGGGAGTCAACATGTGAAACATGGCCACCTGTTGTAGATGACACAACTCTGCATGGCATGTGTTCTCGTGCAGAGATGGGACCTGCCGTATTTGGTGCTGTGCTTGCACCACAACCCAGTGGTAACAGTCCTGTCATAAGGCCATTAAAAAAGACCCCAGAAGGTCATGTGCATGTGCCCAAATTCATGGATGGATGTTCTGTAGGACACTGTTACTGCGCCAGGTTATGCTCTCACCTTGTGCGACATTTTTAGGAGCTTTTTATAGTCTTCTAGTGAACAGATTCCAGGAATAAGATATGGGCCACATCTGCTTATACCTGTTTCAAAATCTCGTCTACATTTCAAAGACTATATATTTTCTTCCCTTTGACAAGAGATGCACAAGAAAGAGGAGGCAGGAGCTCAGCTCTATACCTGCTCTGTATTCCCTCCCAGGGAGCATGTGTCTTGGTCTCCCAAAAGCCCACTCCTCTCCAGGCAGACAGGGCAGCCCCTTAGCCGCTCCATATCCAGTCTGCAGGACTCCATGGCAAGAGTGAGGTCCAGAGACAGGTGGGGAAGGCACCTGGCACTACCAACCCAACCACTCCTCCAGCTGGCATACTACAAGAGGCCGAGGGAAGGATGTAAGAAAGTGATAAGTGTAGCATGCAGCCTCCCCCTGTCTGGCCGTAGTTTAGTTTGTAGGCAGTATAACCATCCTTCCCCTTAACTACCTCTGTTCCACCCTGAGGGATGGTAGACCATCAAGTTCTTTCTCAAGTGCAAGCTATTTCACACCTTTCACTACTGTTGTCTTTTGCTTTCTAGATTTACTGTATTCTTTTTAGGTTGAACAACCAGACCTGCATGTAGTTTTTGAGCCACTGCGACACCCTGAACTTTACAATGTTATTATAATGTTTCCTGGTTTGCTCTTTATAATTAATTTTCTTCTTCTTAATCTAATTTTTTTATTAATCTTCTTATTAATTCTAAACATTCTTGACACCAATAAATAAATAGGTAAAAAGCACACCCACACACCACATGGGAAAAAAAACAGATAGACTATCAGTTTGTCTCGACAGGATGTTTGTGTGATGATCCAACAGATCAAATTTCTGCTTTATATCAAATATCATCTGGCTTTGGTAAAAAAACCCCAAAGACAGCAAAACCCCAGACAACAAACCCCAGTCACCCAACCGAAACTAATGTCTTTTAATCTTTTCTCCTATATGATTCTTGTAATGTTGAAATAACATTTGTTTCAGGAGTTTCTAATTTGTCATGAAATGGTTCCTGCTTACATAATGATACTTGCTTTTTAAGGCAAGGAAAATATATCCTCATGTGATACTCATGTGGCGTCTACATCTTCTTCTGTGGATGGCACTGGACTCTGAAAACAGTCTCTACCCTGCTGTGCTGAACAGCCAAGCTTTGTGCAAGAATTGTATGCACTTCCAAGTTTTTCAGTGGAAATTCCATATGCTTGGTGAGAACTTTGCTACTGATTTCTTTGGGAGCAAGACTGGTGTGCTCTCATAAAGTTTATGTAATAGTTTTATTTGCATTCACCACGAGTGCAGAACTTATATTTTAATGACAGAGAGAGCTGAACACATCTTCAGGATGTGTGCAACCACAAGAATGAGTTATATGCTTTTTAAATCAGATATTTAATAAACCCATATTATTTTCATACATCTCAGTATCTATCTCACTTGGTTTCTTTGACAAATGATGTCATGCTCTTACATACATTGTAAAACAATTGATTTTTTCAGTCTTTTCATTCAGATTCACTTAAGATCTTTTAGAGAGGAAAAAATCCCCAGCATTTTGAGTCTGTGAATTATTTTACTCTTCATTGATTACAAAAATATAATTTAGCCTTCAAAGTTACTATTAAGTATGAACCATACCAACCAGCTCATTAGCTGATGTTATCTGTGTGATACTGATTTAACTGAGTTTACTAGATTTATTTAACCTCATTAGATGCCAGATAATGAGGTTATATATATATCAAAATACTGGTATATCAGTATTTTGATAATTTTTTTTCAGAGTAGTAGTGTGTCTTCAAGAACCTTGAGCCTGATTTATTAGGTAAATAAGGCTGGCCTGATTATGCTATGTGTATATGTGGACCTATGTCTCCTAGTCACCTCTTTTTTTTTTCCTTTTAGTCTTGCTAGCAAGCTTCAGACAGAGTTTAACTTCAGATAGGAGACGGGAATATCCAGTGTCCACAACCATTAAAGAAGTAGTCATTGAGGGAGAGGGCAGAGTCTGTGTCAGGCCTATTCATTCAACCTTCATAGCCATGAAAGGATCCCCACAGGCGAAGGACTTAGAGTTCTTTTGTTATAGTGTTCATTTGTTTTACTTCAGTAGTAAAACACCAAATTCAGTTTCATGTTTGGAACAAAAGACTGACATGATACTTTGGAAGTATATAGTTCTTTTGCTTATTGCTATATCTGACAGATTAAAACAGCTTAGTATCACATGTTTCATGTTCTGAGCTCTGGTTCTGAATGAGGAAAAGATAGGTATCATGACAGCAGGTCAATCTTAGGCTTCAAGAAGATAGTAAGTCCAAAATTCATACTTCTTTTCTGAACTGACTTTAGATAGAGTCATAAATGGATTAAGTCCAGTGACTGTTGTTGCAGTTCACCACTAGGCAACTTGTCTCTTTTCTGGAGAATTGGTAAAAGGAGCAATACTCAAACTCTACTGCCAATACAAACATTTTGCTTAAACAGCCCTCAGTTGTCATAAAAGCTTGTCTGCAGGCATAAGATTCTGTATGATAACAATGCCCTGTGGGAAGCAACCTCCAAAGGTCAGGAAAACAAGAGGGGCCCATAACTTCTTGAAATGCAGAAGCATGACCCTTTGTCAAGTTTCCTAACTTACTTAGGTGGAAATGCAGAAGAGTGCTGTTTGAACTTCTATTTTTCAACCTACCTGATGGGTGTCCTCTCTTTTGAAACATGTTTTTACAAATGCTCCAGAAACTGGAGTAGTATGGGTGCTTTACCAGTGGAGTTTACTGGTCTCTAGCACTAGACAGCAATATTAACAAGGATTTTAGAGACAGAGTCAATAGTCACCACAGTGCATGCAAAGGTCTTTCTACAAAGGGTTTTTGCAGCCACATTCCTTGTCCCTGGGGTCTCCGTGGCTGCTAAACAGCTCTGTGGAATAATTGTCTCAGCTGGGTTTGGCATTAGTGCCATTATTATTTAATGCATACATTACTGTACATGCTCTTATCTTTAAAAGTTTTTCCTGCCAAAGACCTGAGAGTTTGATTTTGTGAGGTGACTGACACCTAGTGTTCAAAATCTAGTCACATGAAAAAAAAAAAGTACATAAAAACAATCAAAAAAAAAGGGTTATTTTAGTGAGAAGAGTTCTCATTTGTTTGCACATACCAACCCATCAGCAATCCTCCAGGTTGAGGGCTGAGGTGCCCTAGAAAAGTAGCATTTAAAGAGATAAAAAAAAAGTCATAAAATCATAGAAAGTCCTGAGTTGGAAGGGACCCCCAAAGGTCATCTAGTACACCCCCCCTGAAGTAAGCAGGAACATCCTCAGCTAGAGCAGATTGCTCAGAGCTTCATTGAGCTTGACCTTCAATGTGTCCGGGGGGGGGCCTCCAACACCTCTCTGGACAACCTGTTCCAGTTTTCCACCACCCTCAGAGTAAAGAACTTCTTCCTTATGTCCAATCTAAACCTACCCTTCTCTAGTTTAAAACCATTGCCCCTCGTCCTGTTGCTGCATGCCCTTGTAAACAGTCCCTTCCCAACTTTCTTGTAGACCCCTTCAGTTACTGGAAGGCCACTATAAGGCCACTATTTATAGTGAGAAGAATAAAATTAATTCAGACTTCCAAGAATCTTTGCCCTCGCTCTTGATCAAGGCTATTTCTGATCAAAGCTGCTGTTGCAGGCTTAGTAATGTTGGTCTGAAACATGATGAGATATGAACTGTGACTTCTTTAACTGTGCTAGAAAAACTCCTGAATGCAAAGGCCAACACCTACCAAGCTGTTCTTGGGCCAAAATCTCTCCTTTCACCTAAGTAGGGAGAGACAGAATAACCAGGTCAAGAAAAGCATGCTTTGCCAATGTAGTCATCTAATCTGAGCCTGATCATCTAGGGTCCATAGGGCAGAGTCATCCTGTCTTGGATACCTTTTCTAGGTTGGAATAACATATTTGCTGGAGGCCTTCTCAATATACCAGGGCCTGTCCAGCTCTGATTGGACACCTACTTTAAAGAAGTTAAAATTAGAGGAGATGATCCTGTCCCTGATAAAGGCCAGGTCTTCAAAACAGAGAGGGAAGTGGGCATCTTTAATTATATCATTGCCGTTAAGGCAGCAGACTTCCCCTGGGTTAAAGCAGTTTGAAAACTTGAGGAATATTTCCCACTAGAAGTGGGGTGTTGGCACGGTAGGTGGCAGCAACGGACAAGGTGACGAGCCTTTGTGCTAAGTCCCAAGTGTCAGGATGGCTTGGCTGATTCACTTTTTCCTCTTACAATTATCTTCCTTGCAAAGCAAAGAGAAAGGGCTGTTGTGCGTTCAGAAGCTACAGTAAGGTACACCTGATATTTACAGTCACTGATGTTCAGGAAACATAAACATTGAATAAGTCCTATCCCTAAGTCACTGTGTGCTATGTCTATTTGGAAGAAGTGGGGACTTGCAGTTGAAAGCATAAAAATAGCTAGTCATGATAGCCACCACACACCTTTATGATCCAGAGAAGTTGATTTTGACTCTACAGGCCTCTGTGTGTGCATAAATGGAGAGGAAGAGCAATCTCTTTATGTGCAACACACTGTCCAGAGTCTCACCAGGTTGTGCAAATCCAATAACAGAAAGTAAAATCTTACACACTGAAGCTTGATTCTCAGGTAAGGTGAAAGCAAGCACTTCGTTCAGAGGAGCAAGACAGCTGAGCTGAGTAAAATTTTCATAGAATCATAGAGTAAATTGGGTTAGAAGGCACCTTTCAAGGTCAACTAGCCCAACCCCCTTCAATGAGCAGGGATATTTTCAACTACAGCAGATGGCTCAGAACCCCATCCAACTTGACCCTGAATGTTTCCAGGGATGGGGCATCAACCACCTCTCTGGGCAACCTGGGCCAATGTCTCACCACCCTCAGTGTAAAAAATTTCTTCCAGATACCTAGTGTAAATCAACCTTATTTTAGTTTGAAACCATCACCTCTTGTCCTGACACAAAAGGCCTGACCAAAAAGTTTGTCTTCATCTTTCATGTAGGCCCCCATTAAGTATTGAAAGGCTGCTGTAAGGTCTCTCTGGAGCCTTCTCTTCTCCAGACTGAACAATTCCAACTCTCCCTGCCTGTTCTCACAGGAGAGGTGTTCCAGTCCTCTGACCACTTTTGTGGTCTCATCTAGGCCCACTCCAACAGGCCCATGTCTTTCCTCTGCTGAGGACTTCAGAGCTGGATACTGTACTCCAGGTAGGGTCTAACAAGAGTGCAGTAGAGTTTAAGAAAGGAAGGTCCTGCTTAACCAATTTAATTTCATTCTATCACTGAGTGACCTGTCTGTTATAGAAGGGGAAGGCTGTGGGTGGGGTTTACTTTGACTTCAGCAAAGCCTTTGACATCATTCTCCTGGAAAAGCTGGCAGCCCATGGCTTGGACAGGTGCACCCTTCGCTGGGTTAAAAACTGGCTGGATGATTGGGCGCAGAGAGTGGTTGTGAATGGTGCTGCATCCAGTTGGTGTCCAGCGACCAGTGGTGTCCCCCAGGGATCAGTACTGGGCCCAGTTCTATTCAACATCTTCATTGGTGACCTGGATGTGGGGATCAAGTCTACCATTAGTAAATTCACAGATGACACTAATCTGGGGGGGGGTGTAGATCTGCTGGAGGGTTGGGAGATGCAGCAGAGGACCTGGACAGGTTGAGTTGATGGACTGAGGCCAGTAATATGAGGTTTAACAGGACCAAGTGCAGGGTCCTGCACTTTGGCCACAGTAACCTCATGCGATGCTACAGACTGGGGGGATGAGTGGCTGGAGAGCGGCCTGGCAGAGAGGGACCTGGGTGTGCTGGTTGACAACGGGCTGAACATGAGCCAGCAGTGTGCCCAGGTGGCATGGAAGGCCCATGGCATCTTGTCCTGTATCAGGAATAGTGTGGCCAGCAGGTCCAGGGGTGTCATTCTGCCCCTGTACTCGGCACTGGTGAGGCCTCACCTCAAGTACTGGGTGCAGTTCTGGGCCCCTGACTTCAGGAAGGATATTGAGGTGCTGGAGCAGGCCCAGAGGAGAGTGATGAGGCTGGGGAAGGGACTGGAGGGAAAGTCTGGTGAGGAGAGGCTGAGGGAGCTGGGGTTGTTCAGCCTGGAGAA
>JANHFX010007994.1:47991-65959 GCA_027560015.1 Chloroceryle amazona
TGGCTGATGTCATGGTGATGGGTCATAGGCTGGACTTGATGATCTTGGAGGTCTATTCCAGCCTCAGTAATACTGTGTTCCTGTGATTCTGTGATTATGGTGAGGGAGACATTTTACCAAAACAAAAGCATGTTCAGATGAACCAAAACTCTGCAGAGAAGTGTAGCTTATAAACTGAATGATTCAAAAGCACAAACAAAAGTTTAATATTGTCCTCTACAATAGTACAAAAGATTTTATTTCAAGTGTAATGAAATATTTCCTTAGACCAATGTTACTTTGAATATTGAGAAATTTTACCAGTCATTAAAACAAAAATTTTTTAGGTAGATTCCAAACCTTCTATAAAATTATGTCCATCCTTTATTTTTATTTCCAACCTACAAAGAGAGTCCACAGAAACACCTTCCTTATAAAACCAAGGCCCTATATTCCTTCTCTTGTACTCAAATACTGTCTCAATTAAGAGTTAAAATAGTCTGCTCCAGTTGTGTACCTCAACATTAACTGGCATGGCTCAACACCTTACGGAAACAGCGAGGAAGATTAATAGGACAGGGTAAAATAAATAGTAGTAGTTGGTCAGTTCTGAACTTTAACTTGTCTGTGTTATACTTAAACACTCACAGTACATCTGAAAACTTTGTTTTCTTTTCCTTGTACAAAGTTTTCTCCTTCTATCTGCTGCAAAGGTATAAGTCCATCATATTGAAAGACCTGATGTCTTCATACATGACTCTTCTTTCTGGGTGATGTCTGCTTGCACAATTCAGTGCCTCAGAAAGTGAAATTTTTTTATTTTTTTTTTTTTTTTGAGCTTTAGAGAACTTTTGTGAGCTTCTGCCACTGCTGTTTCCAGAAACATTCACTGTTTCCACCATTTCTCATAACCACTTCAATCAGATGTTCAATAGTTAGTATGAGATTTCTATGAGCAAAGATATTGGTCTATCAGGCAGCACTTTGAAACCATTGCAGCATTTTGAAGCACTAAGTCTAATGCCATTTTAACCCAAGTGGATCACGGCATTAAATTGTATTATCTGAGGTGTGTAATTCTACGGGAGTGAAGATCAATAGTAATTAGAGACAAACTGCAAGGTTCTTTGCCTTTGGGATCCAAAGATTATTGTAGGAGTTGCACAACATCAGAGCTCAAAATATTTCAAATTATTTGGCAGAGACAAACTCCAGTACTGGCCATTCTTAGGTCTGTCAGAATATTGTCCACCTAACAGAATGGTATATCTTGCATGCAGGTAAAAAAAATTATATTGTCCCTAAAGGTCTTCTAATCCAGATTCCTTCAAACATATCTGTTGTTGAATGTTCTAATCTCCATTCTCTCCTTGTATTTCCACAGTAACCCCTGAGTGCATTTCCATTTGCATTGACATTTGTTTCTGTTGGATAAAAATAATATTATGTACAACATCTGCATTCAGTGTTATTACAAATTCTGAATATTGTTACAAGCATACTATGTATTTGATGTAGCTGGGATTAGTAGAGATTTCTTACTCTGTCATGTAACTGGAATACAGACATCATATGAGTTACTCAATTTAAAAGTTGCTTGAAGGCAAATCTGCTTGGTTGTTCTGAGCCCTAATATTATTGCTTGTCAACCTCCAGGATGATATGACTATGTACCTAATGTTTATGTCAAAGTCACTGTCTAGCTTTCAGGGTTTATTTTTATTTGTTGGATAAAACATATTATCTCAGTACCATTCTCCACAGTTTTCTTAACTCTTACAGTAATGTCTTTCCTATTTCAGGTGTCAGCAATATTTGGGATACTGATGTGTTCCATATGTTTTATAATTTTTTTCTTTCATAGAAATGCCATCAATGGTCATCACAGTCATTTGTAATAATTTAGACAGTAATTACACAGCGATGCCGAAGTCTTCCTATCAGAGGTATATTCAATGTTTGTAACAGTTCGGGGACAGAAGTCTCTCTTTCTCTGTTAGTGATATTAAATGTATTTTTTGTGGTGACCATTGACTGATGTGATTTTTTATTTATATTTTGGATACAAAGACCACTTAATAGCAGTATATGCAGTTCTAGGGTGGGGAAAAATATAGAATATAAATCTGATGGTGATGATTTTATCTTTATATTCTGTCAGTCCATATGTGACGGCCAAAAAGCATATTATTAGTTTATTTCCACACCATTACTTGTGAAAAGAATGACAAAGGATTTTTGCACAGAAAAGGTGGTGGGTCAAATTTCTGGGCCATATTTGCTCAAATAATTTTGGCCAGAAGCGTCATAGAAATTACTTTGAATCTTGAGAATAAGAGACTTGGCTTCAGTCCAGTTCTGGAACTTTTGGGATTATATTTTCTGAGAAGATGACTGTAAAGAAGGAAGGAAGCAAGGACTGCTCTTGGGAGCCAGCCCAAGGCATGTGGAATGAACTCCAGGTACAAGTTCTAAACACATCAATCTTGTCATTTGTAATGTGATTACATAGCATATGCACATTAATTTTTCCATAAATTTGTCTTTGAAAAGGTAAAACAAACCAAAACAAAACAATACAATGCCTCTTCCTTCATCATTCAAATTGTGATTCATGAACTGAGATAGCCCATGGTTTCTGTCAAAGATTACAAACATGTAAGTGTATTTTTACAAAAAACAAAACACAATAGCAAAAGCTTGTTTGTTTGTTTGTTTGTCTTCTGGGAGACAAGATGGCATAACAGCTCACATTGGTGATTGTTAGTTACATTGGTGAACATGCCACTACAAGACATTTTGATATTGCAGTGGAAGTACAATAATGAAGTAGGGTAGAGTAAAATTAATAGAAATCCTGTAGATGCTCTGAACCATGTTCTGAATACTTAGGATGAAGGAAATTCTTGTAACAGTTTTCTATTTTGATGATATTTCCCTCCCCTCCAAAAAAACCATAGTTTGGGCACACCTGCACCTTCTCATCATGTGCTGCAGAAGAACCAGGTAAGAGGCAATCGTGCCATGTCTCCTGGAGCACAGTTCACTTTGTGTATAGAGCTCTGCCTAACATTTTTTTCCTGTCATTCACACAATGACAAAAAGCTGTGAGAAGCATTGAGTGCACCAGGCAAGAGGCTCCATTAACGATAGCCACCCACATATTGCAAATATTTATTTTCTGTTTTGCCCAGTTGACTAAAGACTTGTAATTTTCCATGAGATAAGCTAGGATCTGAACTTAAAGCACATCACCTCTTCTAAAGTAAACACTTCTGTACACGGCATTATCCTGGAGCAGGTGCAGTTGGGGTATGTTCTTTTGTGGGCACTGTGAAGCTGCCTCTTATTTGCTATAAGAATGTGCACACTTACTAAACACAGACAATGACTTGCAAAACTTTCCCTTTAATAACTTGCCCACATACTTATGCATGTAATATCTCATAACTGACTATTCCAAAGGCCTTTAGTGTGATCACTCCAGCTTAAATGTTAACCCACTGGGTCTGGATATGCTGAAACACTTTGAGGCACACTGGAAATTATACTCCCTGAGGATTTTTTCCATCCTGTCTGCTGAGATACCTGTCCTGTAACCTCCGCTAAGCTTTCAGTTCTCTTCTGGCTTCACTACAAACATGGCACATATCTTTGTCCCAGTTTTTCTTAAATATCAGCTGCTCCAAATATGATGTTGTACCATTCCAATCACAAGTAATATCATATGTGTCAATGTAGTGAGAGAAAAAAGGCAGACACAAGCTACCTGGTGGTGAGTGTCATCTGTAGCTAACCAAGTTTTGATACTATCTGAAGGATGTGGAACAGGCATGGTTATAACTTCCAGGCATCTATACCTGCAAGAGAGTGACAGAGACACGCAACTATTAAATGTCTTCAGGCACATATCAGTCAATAATGCATTGTAATAGATACTCCACTTAGAGAGGCATCTAATATTTCTAAAGCATTCTACATTTTTTTCTTTCACTGCAGACATTTTTCTTGACATTTTTCTCAGTTCTTCAGCCTGACTGGTTTTTAGCCTGCTAGAGATTAAAAGAACTGTATGAACACACAACTGCATGAACATATGCACAAATATACAATTCCCAAACAAAGTGAGAGCTTGTCCATACTACTATGCCTATGGCTAAATATTTAGTCCTAGATGTGCTTTTCATAATTAAAAATATTACCTAGGAAGTGTGATAAAAAAAGAAACTTCACATGACAGGGAGCAGGCATAGCATTGGAAACACCTTTTAACTCATTTACATGTTACACTTTCCAAATATTAAGGTATTTTGAGTTATCATTCTATCCTGAACAAGTTTATTTTTCAGTTTAAGAAAGTATTCTCTGCCATGCCAGTAGGAAAGCCATACAGCCAAACAAAAAAGTAGTGGCATGGAGGCAGTTGGCTGTATTAATTGTTGGTAGATGCAGGAGCACTGCTATTACTTTGCTGTATTGATAGTACTAATAGTACAGCAAAGCAAATTCCTTTTGCCAGCCTGACTTTCCTTTTTCATTTATTTCTTGTAAACTATCCAGCTTAGAGTAAAAGACTGCTCTCAGTAATACCCATGGATTATGAAATTAAATTGGGCAACATGGCAAATGTGGTTCATCATTAACGTTGGTTGGCCCTGAATGCAGAACCTTCAAAAACACGGGGTAAAGTCACTGAGTGTAGAGAGGCAGCAGTCAGAGTAAGACGAAAAAATGCCATTTATAGTGGGGGGCAAGACATCTGAGAGTAGAGTGTGACACTGGAGCACCAAGGACTGTAATGGAACCGTGAATGACAAGGATAGGGAACAGTATCTTGAGCTAGGTCTTACATCAGTCACTCCTTTGTTAGAACAGTAGTCGGAAACGCACCATCAACTGCTTCTTGTAAACATATTCTATCTGAGTAGATCTATGTTTAACTTTAATCCATTGTATGGTTTGTTTACCCTCACCCTGACCTCTCTTCCACCAGAAATTTATACTATCTTCCAGAAATGTACACTACCTTCTACATGCACATATCAGCAAACCTCCAAGGAGAATCAGGAGACAAAACAATGTGAGGCTTAGCAGCATGACATCCACTGTCTTTTCTTAAAAAGAAGAGGGAAAGGTGATGTTAATAATGTGGGAAAGCTTAGTTCATATATGGATGAATTAGCTATTGACTCATAAATATTGTACAATTCCTGAACTGCCACAGATTTAAGGAATCATTTCCTAGATGTTTTTTTAGGGGAAACAGGGGCTTCTGACTTCAGCACTGTCCCTTCTTTATCCTTTTAGTCCTCAGCCTTGCTGCTGCTTTGATCCAGCACTTTCCCTAGCTTCCTCTGCTCCAGTAGACTCCAAGCCCTTCTTTCTCTGCATTTCTGCTCTCATACACTAGGCCTGTCCTGTCCTGCCACTGTACAATTCCATCTAGCCTTGATTCCTCTGGATATCTGTCCATCTGCTATTGACACTCCTGTGCCTGCTCCAGCTGTTTCTGGATTCCTGATGTTGCCACCCCCCATCTCCATGCATGGTGAGCCCCCTCTGCTGTCTCCTCACCCCTACATAGTTGTAACATTGTTTAAGTCAAAATGAAAAGAAAAGCTTTTTGTCAAAAAAAATAGTCTCTTTAACTCAAGAGGCAATATCTGCTTTTCATTATATTTGCCTTTTTTAACCTGGCTAGGCATTGTCCTAAAGAAATGTCAGCAATAAATATTTAGATTGTTCAACAAATACTGTTGCTCTGTACCTTGTTTTTCTTCTTCCGAAAAAACAATCTTTAGCTGACTCAAAAAAGCTGTTTTCTTTGTTTGTTTGGGTTTTTTATTTGTTGTTATTGTTGTTCAATACCTAGCTTTAGAACCACAACTAGTTTGGAATGCTTTGAACTAAATGCTTTGAAAAAAAAAGGCAGGAAAAGCTCTTAAAATGTTAATAGTCTGAGGTCAGTTAAACAGTGGGTTTAGGATCAGTCTAGATCAAATTGAAAGAATAAAAGAATTGAACAAAAGTTCCTCATTTGAACCTATTTGTAGTTTAAACCAAGGATATTATGAATTTCCACAAATATGATATGAAACCAAGAAGAAGCTCCCCAACTTCTGTGCACAACTGTGTATAAGAATAACCTTTATGTTCTGCTAAAATACAAAACTATTCTTTATTCACTTTAAGATGAAAACGGAGTTTTTGCATTCTTGTCTTTTGAGCTGAGGGCTCAGAAAACATATTCTGAAAAACCCTGGACTGTGTAGTAGAATTTTTTTTGCTTGAGGTAATTGTTCTGCATCATTCTGCTAACCCCATACCATGTACGCACCCGGGAAAAGAGGAAGTGGTGGTCTTTGCATCAGAGGAACCACAAGAGGTTTGCTTTTCTCGCTTTCTTACCTCATGAATTTTGGAAAGGAGGAAGGAAAACAAGCACGTATATTCTTTAGGTAGGCTATTTCTTAGTGCATTATTTTTTTATACAAATGTTTAAAATTAGTCACAGATAATAGTACTTTGAAACCAAATGGCTTGGTTTGCAAAAATGCAGAACACCTCTGAGTTCCTTTTAACTTCAAAGTGATCTATGAATGCTTAGCAGCTTTAAAAATCAGACCATTTATTTAAAATTTCTCTATATGAATAAAGCTGATTAAACATTTCTTTTTTTTAGCAGAAAGTTTCTATAGTGTACAGATCAGTTTAAATTTGGGATTTTTTTCAAGGGCATGTGTTTATTCCAATAGAGAATGAATGTGTTTCCCATGAGAAAATTAACAAGTTCTTTTCATGTCAAAGGAACATATTTTACTTATGTTTTGAATTATGTCATTTCATTCGATGTTTTATCTTTTTTAATGGAGGTGCCTTGAACAGCATTTTAATGAAATGCCTTTCAAAAATACGTTTTTTAAGAAATGTAGCACATATCCTAGATGAAACATAGGGGTATCATGTAGAAGCAAACAAAAATCAGGTAACTGCATGCTCCTTCAAGACTTTCAACATAAGAATGGATACATTCAAAATAAAAACATAAAACTGATGTATTTCCTTTCAGGTTACTCCACAGAAAGATATTATTTTTTTCAGTTCACCATGTCTCTGAAACCAGGTGCGTGACTTTCATGGAGTTATCATGAACAATACTGTTAATATCAGTTTTTTGGGGTTTTGGGTTGTTTTTTTTTTCAATCTAGGCAGTATTAAAATGCACTTCATATTGTCCACTTATACATGCTGCCAATTAGAAGTAGGCAAAATAATTTCAACAGAATACAAAATAAAATGGACAGATTTTTTCTCCAGGCATCAAAGGAGATATTTAAAGAAGCTTGCCTGAGCATGTGACCCCTTCATGTCACATACTGATGGGAAAGGAACAGTGTTGGAAACAGTCAAAGAAGAGTTGCAGCTGCTGAGAGCAAGGTTTGGTAGGCTTGCACAGATGGCTGACTGTTCGACTCCATATCCTCCTTCTGGTGAGAGGCTGTCCAGTAAAGCTATATTAGCCCTCCAGGAAGAGCCCCTCTAATTTCCTCTCCCTCCACTGTCTACACATCAGATGTATCTGACCTGACACCAGGCATGCCTCTTTGCTGGCCTTGCTATGGTCCTAGGCTATCTCTGTCCTCAGTCAGAAGAAAGAAGAACCTCTAAAGGGCATTTCAAGTCTCTGATGGCATAAATCACGGTCTTTCCTTCACCACAATGAACCTGTGGAACAACTAGGTTTTCAAAAGTGAAATGCTTTTAAAATGAAATGAATGAATCTGGGCCAAAAAAGGTGGCAGCCGAGAGGTACCAGCAGATCAGAGGGATATTGTGAGGCAGTTGATGGGGCAGACAGGCACCATCCTATACTGAATTTACATTCAATCCATTGCAAATATAATAATGTCTAGCTTTGTGTTTCTGTGCCTTCAGATAATCATGTACTTGAAGCTCAATAGATCAAAAAGACTTATTCCAAGATACAGAGTCTGTTGCATTAAATAAATATATTTTTCTCGATTTGTTTCACTGTCAATAATATTGTACTTTTTTTTTTCATGTCAACACAGAGAGACAAGTATATGCACCTGTTTCTCTCCATGAATATAGTGTCACTCCATTATACCACTTACCCTTTACCTAACCTGACATCAGGAAGCTGCTGCATATGGAGGCATTTTTCTCATCACAGAAAGCACATTTCCCTTGTTAGCACATGGATGTTAAAATTTAGTCATAGAAGGTGAAAGAAAAGTATTACAAGGCCCTTGTTTAATTTATGCTGAGCTGTAGGGGTCAGAACACATACTTTTATATGAGTGCTAAACCATATCCTACCTCTGTCAGATTAAGAAATCATTCCTCTGATGTATTAAAAGAAATGTTAGATTTAGTCCTTAAGCACTATGCGATCTGATAAACATTATGACAATTGTGGGCTTCTTGGCTTACTAACTCCAGTTGAAAGCATTTGTAGAGATGCTTAGGCTGTCCATTGTAGGGTAGTCAGAAGGATGTCCTGAGCTTTTTGACTGCTGACCATTATTGTTTTCAACCTTTAGGTTGTCAAGAATCAGATGGAATTTACCTCAGGAGAACAGCCCTGTGCTCTCTAGGACCAAGGAAATACAACACATTTGACCAAAGACTGCCTTTCCCTACAGCACCTAGAGCTGTGTGAGCCTGGTGTGTGCCATGCACCTCTAGGTACAGTTTTGGTACAATCACACAACAAGGAGAAGAATGACACAATAATTAAATAAATATGTTGAATTGTAGTAACATATCTAATCATGAGGGTTCTGAATAGGAAATACACGATAACTTACCATCGTAAATGAATACTGGTTCACTCCATTCACTCCAAAGCTTGTTTCTTATGCACATCTCTTTCTTTACTCTCACTTGTGCTGCACATTTGTTTGCTGGCTTATGAAATGGATATTCATATTTCTCTGCAGTGACATCTACAATCTATCAAGATAGTTTAGGAGTTTATTTTAGGCGATTTCACATTGCAGTTCAAACAGAGATAAATCTAAGAATGTCAAATACTGTTATTTACATCTCTAGTAGAAAGAGATTTTCGGAACAAGTGTTTATGTACACACACAGTGTACATTAAAATTCAATGTACATTAAAATTCAGTGTACATTAAAATTCAAGACTGAAGTGAAGGAAAGACTGGAACTGATCAGGTGGGAGGAAATATCAGCTATAGTAGGACAGTGAGTATTTGGAAACACTGATTTGCCTTTAATTTTTTATCACACCAAGTATAGGATGAATATAGTAAATATGAAACTGCAAGTTTCAAGTTTTTGGTGTGGGTAGTGTGCTACACTTGCCTGGCTGGTACAATAAAAACTTGCATTTTTCAGCTAACTGGTGGTGAGGGATGCCCACTGTTTTTGTGACTATTTTGAAACATCTTTAATTGTGCCTATAGAAGAAAGCAAATCACTTTGAATCATCAAACCCACACAAGGAGTGTCAGAATCTAAAACAGAGGGATCTCTAAATCATTCATCACTTTTGAAAGCTGAAGATGACTTCCGTGAATAAACAGTACAAGAATTTAAGAAGGGACAAAAGAGAAAGAAGGAGATGTAACTCCTGCTAGTAAAAATGAAAAATAATGTCAGGAAGTAGCAAAAAAAGTAGAAAGCCTGAATCTCAGACATGAAGGGGACAAGAATCTTTGCAACTTTGGTGTTAGGAAAGCAAGATGAGGTAGTACTATAAATCCAACTTTAAGAAAAGGTGATGTCCTCTCCTTATACTGACCAGTGTGGTGTGGATTTGACCCTGCATATCATGCCATTTCTTCCTCTTCCTTCATACTCTTTAAGACCTTTCCAAATCTGGTGCCAAAAATAGGTCCAAAAGTTCACATGCTATGTATCCCAAAAGTAAGTTAGAATTGGGGAAAGTTATGGGGATTTTAAAAACAACCTGCAAATGACAATGAGTGTCTAACCAAGTGCAGTGTCTAAAAATTTCTTTTTAAGGAGCCGATAATAATCTCATGTCATCACAGGAAAAAAGATTTCTTATAAAATTACACAGGCTGCCTTCTGGCACTCATGATTTGTAGCATCTTTCAGTTACGTCTACCCAGAGCGTTCATGGAGGATGTCTAATCCATCATCTGTAACTTTATAGAAAGTCATCCCCAAGCAGACTCAGAAAACTGTTCCTGTGCTAGACTTTCCTTGAATTAGAGCACTTTTCCTTACTTTCAGACTGCATTTTTCTTGCTTTGAACTTAACCAATTACTTTCTGTCTTTCTCAGAAGTTGTCATGTCTAAGTATGATCCCTATACTTTTTTATTTACCAGAAGATTGTTAACACATTACACTCCTTTACTCTAGACCATGTTCTTCAGTCTTCCACTCCAAGAGCACATTTTCAAGCTTATGCTCATTTTGATAACTCCCACTGGTGTTCTTTGAACTTCTTTTCAGCACATTTATATTTTTGGTGGTGTTCACAGGACAATATGAGAGTTCAGGTGAAACTCAGAAGCTAGAAGGGCAAATTAGTCACAAGCAACGTCTTACATGTGACATGCCTGTCATATAGATTTGAGTAACACTTAACATTTGTGCTATAACATAGAATGATTGACTCAGTTTGTGGTTCAGTGTAATCCATAGACCTTTTTCCTTCAGTATTGCTGCCTATGCATTAATTCCTTATTTTATGTTGGCATGTTTGGCCTGTACGTCCTAACTATAGGATTTTCCTTATTACTGAACTTGGCTTGTGATTTCTGATTTACCCTACATTTGAAATTATAATCCTTTTTCCTACTACTGCAGTTTTCTTCCTTAACTTTGTCACCTCCTGAACTCCCACCCTGCCATTTTGTGGTTAGTGGCTAGGTAGCTATCATTTTAATCATGACTAGCTTTGACATGGATTCTCCTCAAATCTACCTGAAAAACCTCTGACATAGCTGGTGCTTTTGTGCATCTTTTTGTTGTTGTTGTCATCACTTCAGCTGCCTCTCTGCTGTCTTCCCAAACCATCCCATGATTTTGCACTGCTGTAGGTGCTTCTTCATTTCCAAGCCCCAGTGATTTTCCTTTGCTTTCCTCTCCCTATGTTTATAACCTGCAGATGTGTAAAAATCAGAGGAGCCACTGTGTAAGACAAGGAAAATAAAAGAGGCTTATTCCATTTAAGTAAAGATGCTGGACTATTTTATGTATTTGACATTTCCTTCCAGAGGATGGAATGTGTTAGGAAGCTGGAAACAGGGTCTGCAGTGGATGAACACTGGATTGCAGGATCCCTCCGCTCACCTTTGACACATCCCAGCCCTGCAGTGGGAGAGGATCCTTTACTCTCATACCTCCCTGATTCCATATTTTTTCCTTGTTCTCCATGCAGGAAAACCTTATACTCCAGAATTTATTGGGTTGACAAAGGGGAGCCACAAACATGTACTTTGAGGTTGATCAGGAGGTAGAGAGGTGTGTTTGGCAGCCCTGGATTTGTTCATGGAGATCTGCCTCCTGCCCTGCCTCACCCAGAGAGACCCACCGAGTGAAGACAGTTAGTTACTGGTCCAGTTTTCCACCCCTTTCTAGCTTAAGGTTTTAGATTACATAGTCTCTGGCTTTGCACCCCTTTTCTTCAGGAAGTTGTAGTCTTGGTTTGCAGTTATTAATGTATTCACCCAAAAGCCAAAACAATGACATCTGCACATTGTTGGGTGTGCTCCCCGTATCCTGTTGCTTGTCGCTTGAAACCTATCTCTCCATAGCCCATTTAAGTTGAATTTCACTACTCTCTTGGAGAGGCTTTGCTATTCCATATGGTGTCTGTTGGGATGGGATGTGATCTTCTCAATAAATACAGCCTGCTACTGCTGGGTCTGTGTGTGTGGGAGGTGTACCTGCCTTCACAGGAGGGACTCCTGACTTCTCTGCTGATTGTCCCAGTTCTTCCAGAATTCTGGTTTTGGCCAAAGCGAGAGAGAACAAATGGTGATATCCCTGTGGTGGCTTCTTTTTAGTGAATTCCCCTGATTCACAAGCATGACTATACTGTGGTTGAGTTCTGAGAATTTGGTAGACCGTGTTGTATATAACAAACTATAGCTCTGTGGGTGGAAAAAGTTTACAGAGTTTTGTGTTGCAGGGTGTGTGATAATAATTTCAAGTGGCAAAAGGACTTCTTTGTTCTTCCCTTGCCTTCAGACACATTTAGCCTGCTGAATTACATCTTGTTTTCTTCTTTTTTCCTTTAACATCCAGTATTTCATTCAGCTACAAGCTGACTACTGTCTTGGGAAGTTGAGAAGCCAGAATTGGGCTGTTCTGCAGAATTTGCTGTTGTAACTCTTCATGTCACTGCTGTGCAAGATTTTCCTTATGTTCCCATGTCCTTGGTGCTTACAGATGGGCATGTTCTGCTGCTAACATCCCCCCCTTCTCAGGAAAAGTTGGATAAGTGTAAAGATGAGATGCTGTAAGGCGTACTGGGAACAAATAAAACCTAATTAAATGCTGCTGCTGCTGGAAATACAGACTTGTGGAAGCAGATTTTGTTAGTTGAAGCTGAATTGGGAGAATACAGGAGTAAGGAATGGGAGCAGTAATGAGTTAAGAGCTTGATTAACTGGGAAGGAATGTCAAGAACAAATTGTAAAGTCAGATCCCCCAGAGAAGGCAGGAGTGGAACCAGTTGATGTGCAGTGTGCTACAAAAGTGTACATGTAAAAAACAGGTGCCAGTTCAGTACACTTAGATGCCACTAATGGCTCAGAAATCTTAGGTCATTAAAAAGCTATTTGATTTCACAAGAAGGTTGAGTCATTCTTCTGCTTTCTGAAGTTTTGTAAAGAGCAGCTCTGCTGTATCTGGTCGCCGTACTGTGTGTGGTGGTTATTGCATGCTTGTGGTGTGTCAGACTAATGATGCATGTTGCATGTCTGCTGAACTGTTGTACACTACCCAGCTGGTGGCTTTCTGTGAAAAAGGTTGATGCTGCCGTGATATCTTTGTAGAGAAAACAGAGTATTGTAAAAAAATGGCTTTTGAAGTGGGATTCTGTGGAGTCAGGTCAACCTCTAAACACAGAGTAGCTCCAATTTATATACTCAGGTGGTACTTCTCAAGCTTTTCTCTTCTTTAATAGACCACCAAGTATTAATATGGTTTCCTATTCAACTTTTAGGATCCTTCTAGATGATTTTAGTGACTATCTTGAAAACAAATATTGTTTGTGAAACTAGCCCTTGAATGGATTTGTGGTTTAGATCCAAATAAGCTGTGAGTTTCTCTTATCACTCATTCTTTTCACCTTTTTTCTCCTTCCACTAGCAAAGATGAACACTCTCTGCAACCATCAGAGCCGAGGTGAGATCCCCTGAGTCATACCTGTCACCTGGCAAGAGCATTCATAACTCCCAAGTGAGGTTGGCAGTCAGGTGATTATCTCCTATCAGTGTATTCTTCAATTATGTGAGATTTGTGTCCTGACAGAAACTAGAAGAGCAGCTTAAGTAAAAGGGATGTCTTCCAGGAACTGTGATTGTGTTAGCATTCATATTTAAAGATGTCATATGAAGTCAACCCTTTAGTCAAAGAACTTCAAGCAGCCTTTTCAAACACATTGGCTTTAGTTACAAAGCAAGTCAAGCTTCTTTCAGGTTATCCCCAGGCCTCATAAATGTGTGGCAAAGTAGGAAGCAGACAATAGAAGCAGTAGCAGCAGATCCAAAGCAGCTTGTGTCTGTGTTCCATATGAAAAGCTTTGGGACATGGTCTACTGCTCATGAAGATGTTGGGTAGAAGGTTGGACTTGATGATCTTGGAGGTCTTTTCCAACCTTAATGATTATATGATTCTAAGCAAATACAGCTTGTGAAAATGGAAGGAGGCAGTGTGCAAGTGTAGCTTGAATCTTTCTAAATTTCCCACAGCAACATCCTAGCTTTTATTCTGTAGTCCCTATTATCACTTCACAGGGTGATTGTTTAGTAGTAAGTGCTGCCATTTTCTTCTGCTTAAAGCTTAATTTGGAGACCTGGTGATGGTTTAAATGCTCTGTTTGGTAAGGTATAAAATATATCTGTGATGCAGCATATCTAGCCAGGTGAGCCATACTGGTGAGCCATAGCTTATTCTGGCACTCTTCGTTGCCAAGGAGTTTGCTGCTGAACGACCAAAATAGCTCACTTTTATTATGTGTGTCAGTGCAGCTGAGCTGGTGGCCCTAAGGCTGAATCAGTGAACCAGTCCTGTGTTGCTGGGACTGCTCCTGATATCTGCTGTGTGGGTGGCTGAGGACATCATTGTGGCAGGAGGCAGCAGGTTTTTGCTTTTGCAAAAACCCTCTGCCTGGCTGTCTCATCATGCTAGAGACACTTAAATTGTGTTTGGACTGCTGCCAAATGGTCCCAAAAGTGGTGAGCTCTGGGGATGTCTTCCCATACCAGGAGATGGAGAAGATGAAAGTGAAGATGAGCACTCTGCCTGGGCTGTGGCAGGCATGAAGAGCTTGTGCGTGTCGAGGAGATGGACTCTGCTTGATGAAAGGTTTTTGAGATGAAGAGGGGACTGGAGTGAGTTGTCCCTCCCCCTGGCAGTGCCTGCTCTCCCACACTGTCTGCTGATGTGCAGCATTAGAATTAGACTGCTGTGGTGTTGTAGTCTGAGATTCTGTCAGCTTTCTGTATATCTCCTTACAGTACATGGCTTGAAAATAAAAGTAAACCCTTTTTAAAACCATTCTGACTCACTCTGCTGAGCAGAGAAATGAGAGAATAGGAACTTTGAAGGTCTAACCTCGGCTCTGACATCTGGCTTCCTTTTTTTTGACCTTCAAGTCACGTCATAACTTTCCACGTCCCTTTATTAAATCACGAAATGGGAGTTGTGACTTACTGTTGGTGAACCATGCCTCACGTTGACTAGTTCTGCAGAAAGCAGGAGTGCAGCACAGTGTGGTGCGCAGCCAGGGGCCACCTCTGCCTGCTGTGCCACCCTCATCAGCACCAGATGCTGGAAGTGGCCCCAGGTGAAGGCTGAACCTGCTCTGGGTCAATTCTAGCAGAGTTTAGAAGAAAGGGGAACCATAACTGAGCTCATAGCAGGAAAGCTGGACTTGAGTGTGGCTGTTAAGGATGCTTCCCCCAGAAAGTTGTTTTTTTCCTGAAGAAAATAGCTAATTTAGCAGAGTGGTTGTACATAAAACCTTTAAGGATCTATAATAACTACAATCCATATACATATTTCAAAGACCTGGGTAGCTAAATGTAGGCTGCAATGTCTCCAGATGGACTAAAAGGTATTAAAAGGCAAAATTACTGAGTCTCAAGGTCTAATAAGCTAGTTTGAAAAACCTTTTCCTGTTAGCTGATGATTGTGGCAATCTGCTGATAGATAAGTGATAGTTGTTTGGACTATTTTAGAAGAAAAGTATTAAAACCTGGTATGTATTACTAAGCTCGTGTATAGTGGGGTTTGGTGCTACGAAGAGATCACTCCGTGTTGAGATACATAAAAGCTCTGTACAATTCAACTTCAAGATGAAAAGAAAACCCAATCACTTTCAATGCAAGCATGACTGACAGATTTCATTAAATACATTGATTTTTTACCAGAAATATAAGAAAAGTTGGATTATTCATGAAAGACCTTGACGTTTCTTTAAAGTTTGTTTGAGTTTTAATTCTGTTAAATGCAAGTGTTGCCTAGATTTTATGGAAGTTACATCATACAGATTACATGTATCATCAAAAAAAAAAAGGATTACCTTACGATTTGTAATTTTCACTTGATACAAAAAGCACTTTTTACTCGCAGAACCAATAGTAGGCGGGGGTTTCCAGTGAATTTCAACACTTCTCTTTTCAAGGGAAACTGAGACATTGATCGGTGGGTTCAGTTTCTCTGAAAAAAAGAACATAGAAAGGCCTGTACCTCATGCTCTTTCTCATATTTATGCTGATACAAAACAACGTGGTGCATTAGTCCTTAAAATATACAGCTGACTATTTTGGAGTTTATCACGCCCAAAGAATGCATTTAGCAAGTGACATATTTTCCTTAAAAGTGCTACTCACTATGTGGCATCCTTTTCTGTCTCAAAATAGAGAGAGGGAGTGTTTTTTTTCACATGTCTTTCCAGGCAAGGTAGTGAGGATGGACAGGAGCAGTGGGCTCTTTGAGCTCACTTTCCAGAGGCTGTGTGGATGTCAAGGGGACCTCTGAGCTGTTACAGGCTTCTTGTCATGTAGGATGTGCCTTGTAAGATACCCCAGGTGTGCCTATAAGCCTGGTGGTGTAACTAAAAAAAACCAGAATTTTGTCCCTCACCGAGGAATTACTGAAGGTGTTCCTGGCAGGTCTTGAAGTATATGAAGTCAGTGTATGAAGTTTGCTAGAAAAGCTTAAGAAATCTCTCTTTCTCCTGTAAATGAGCCTTTAATTTAAATGAGCAAGTCTACAGCTGCTTTCTAGCATGGTGAGTATTAGGGCATGTGCTAGAGTATTCAAGCAGCTGCAGTCCTGTCTGACTGCCCTTGCATTGTTATGAAAGGTCTTTTTCCTTCCCCTCCTTGAGAAGTCCTGAGCAAGGATCCCATAAAGTCAGGGCTATCTCAAGCTTGTAAAATTGTTCACTTCTGCCTGTCCCCAAAGTGGTTGGCAGTGATCAACATCTGCCTTTGAGAGTGGAGGCACACCATGAGCCATGAAAGGTGAGGAGAGTAAGCAGCAGCTTTTTTGGTGGTGGTGTTGTTTAGTCTTGATCTACTATTCCAGAGCATCGCTCCCTTCTGTGAATATACCAAGAGTAGGAAACAATTTAATTTTTACCCTTTTGTCACCTGTCATCTGCAAATTCCTTCAGCCCACATGCACAGATAGAATTATTTTGGGGCATGCGTGACTCCTGTTTTGTCAGATTGTATGACATGTTACTTTCCCTCTGGTTTGCAGGGACTGGTGGACCTCCAAGACTTTGCAAGGGCTTGGGCTAAGCCCAGATGGTGGCTTTCCTGTTTAAGAAGGGGAGTCCAGATGCAAATAACCCTTTTTGATGTATGTAATCTAAAGTGTACCTTCTCAGGAGAGAGAAGATAGCCCTGGCTTGCAGTGTTGGAGCTTTGCAAGAGTAAGTCCACTACTTCCACCATGAAAAAACGCTCATATTTTTCTGTGCCCTTTAGAGATTGGCAGTAGGTTTTAGAGTCAAGGTGAGCTAACAGAGTTTGTGCCTGGCACTGACAGGATGGGAAGTTTTTGGCTGAACCAGCTGTGACTGGTCTGCACATGATGGCTAAAGATGGCTAAGAAGGAAAGGGAAGAAGGGCAGCAAGGCAACACCAGCAGCCTGGCCTCTGCAAAGAGGAGCTGGTGACTATTCTGAAGAGGGGGAAGGAAGTGGAGTGGATGGAGAGAGAAGTAGAGAAAGGAGAGCCTGTTTCCTCCTACTTATCCCTCCACTCACTCCTGTCTATCCCAGCCCTGTGCTCCCTGGGGATGACCTGGGTGGGAAGGTTGCCTGAGGAGTAGCAGAGGAGTGGGAGAAGGGGTGAAACTGCCAAGGCAGGGCTGGGTGAGCTCAGAAGTTGTCAGGCAAATTAGAGTAGCTCAGGCATCACCTATGAACATTACTTGAAATCTTTTGTTTCTGTGTGAAGCATTTGATACTAAGACTGAATGTACTAATGCAGCTCCCAGCTCTGGAGTCAGCAGGTGGCATCATGTCCAGCCAGTCTGGATGTGAGCATCCTTCCAGCCAGCTATGAAAGCACCTAAAGCAGTCTCCCTCAGAGAAAAAATAAAAACCTTTGAGCCATAATCCATTGTTTCATCTTTGTTTAAAATTCCCAGAGAAATGAAGGCACAATAAGTTAGAATTAATATTATGACTTTGTCACACTCCCCCCTTTCCTTTCCTTTCCTTTCCTTTCCTTTCCTTTCCTTTCCTTTCCTTTCCTTTCCTTTCCTTTCCTTTCCTT
>JANHFX010007994.1:71298-103450 GCA_027560015.1 Chloroceryle amazona
TGAAACCCCTTGAGAAATTCGGGTCATCATTCTTTGTGTTAATACTTAGATTCTTGAAGCTGGATTTGTCTAGGCGGGTTGTTTGGAACAGATATGCCTCTTCATTCACTTTAAAAAGTGTATTCACTGAGAATCTGATCGCAGGTGCAAAAATGAACCTATGATGTCTAGAATGGTTTGATTCCCTCCAGGTATAGAAACTGGCTCTTCTGCTTTGGTTTTCCTCATCTTTAGCTACTGGTCACGCAGCAGAGAAATGCTGACAGAGGAAGGATCTCATGAATCCCCCTCACTTAGAGACATAAGGATCTTCACTGTCATCCCAGGCCGAGGTTATTACAGCCAAGTATGGAAATAATCTTATCCTTTCAGCATGCATGTTAAAAATACATGCTTAAAAAAAGCCAAAGAAAGAAACAAGACCCAACCAAAGAGATGTCATACAAAAGCCCAGTGGAATATCTCAACTTGTACTATTGCAGCACTTGCATCTTGTGTGTGCACCATGTGCATCTTTTTTCAAATAATGTATTTTTTTGCTGTGATTGCTCTGATTATTGTGACTATTTTATATCTAGATTTTATTTATAGACTCAATGAGTTAATCTTGTCTTTAGAGTAGGAGACAATGTAGTTAGGTACATGTGTTATACTGTTAACACTAGATAATATGATAGCACAATGTAAGACCAGACCAACAGTCTTTACCTCTAATGTCTTGAATCCAATTTCTCCCTTGTCCATGAGCTTAAGGGGTGTACAAAACCCAGCTTTCTAACAATGAGATGGATAAAGGGAGGTAAAAACTTCTTGAGAAATTTGACTGTATTTAGAACTATGTTGTGTCCAAGTGTGACTTAGAATCTCAAACCCAATGGTAATTGTAGCAAACCTGACTACAGGCCCAGTACTTAATTTTTTAAATGCTGAAAACTTATTTTCTCCTTATGTCTTCTGCTTACTAGAAAACATATAAATTTTATCTGGCTTAAGTGTGGTTTGTGCATTGAAATGATGGTAGCACATTTGTAGCTGCAGCATGTTTCTTCCTGTTTTCTTATACAATAACAAACATACTACCATTGCTGTCTTAGAGAAAAGCCATTCATTACCTGGTGGTATGTTTTTTTTCTGGAGTTTCCTTATGATTTAAAATAATTAAAGAAAAAAAAGGAAGAAATACATATCAGTGTTTGTTGTTTGTTTGTTTGTTTTAATTAGTTTTTTGGTTGGTTGGTTAGTTTGGTTTGTTTTTTTTGTTGTTTGTTTCAGGGTTTTTTTACATCTTCACACATTGATGATGTATTCATAAAGGAAAGAATGGTAGGAATTTAATATTTTCCATCCTTAGTAGACTCTCACACTGTACTGAGTAATAGTTCTGGTCACCAAAGTGCTGCATTGGAACTACATGTAGATTTGGGCTAATCAAAATGGTGTGACATATAACTGAAAATATCCATGAAGCCAATGCACTGTGCAGTGCTTCACCCAGGGTTTAGCCACCTGTAAAAAGGAATGACTGTTAACAATCCATAAACCCAGTGCTCTAAGCAACGCTTAGAACTTAGCAGGCAGCTCTTTCATAGTCATCTGAACCCTGTGTTGAGCTAGTCCTAGTGAAGTCCCATGCATGTGACTGAAGAGCATGGCTTTTCCCTTCCTACATTTCCTCGAAGTCTAGTTTATTGTGTTAGCAGAGTTGTTGTTTGTAGTCATATGCTGGGGACATTTGAGGTGCTCTTCAGTTCCACCTCTGTTGCAATCAAGAAAGGAAGAGGAGAAAATCTAATCTTTTGCTTGACACTGACATGAATATGGATTTTCAGAGATCTGAAATGTCTCACTGCAAAGGGGTAGTGAGGCAGGCTTGAGGGACATCAGTAAGATAAAGGGAGTATCCTGAAAGTGATAAATGTTTGTTAGAAATAAGGAATTTTGACATCATAGATTTCTACTACAATGACTAAATTCTACATCTAGTTCTACAGTCTAATTCTACATGAAGAGATTTGTGAGAAAGCAAAGTGGAGGGTTGGGGTACACTGCAGGGCATGCTGACGTTGCATGGGGGGTGGGAATAAAGTAGTGTAATACTACATAGGCATGCTTGTTCTCAGATAATCAGGAGGAATCAGTGAAAGGTTTGAATTATAAAGGATAGTATTGTGATTACATATCCATTAGACTAAATCAGACACATATAACACCTACCTTAGGGTATGCACTACTTTTAATGGAAGAGAGAAAGGGGAAAGAAAGATGGGAAAAACCAGATGCCTAATGTTTTCTGAGTGAGGAATTGAGTCACAAAGAGATTATACAAGCTTTTCAAATCACACCAGACATGGTAGAAATAGCCAGAAATTGTTACTATTCTGAAATTTCCATTTTACACTTTGTGAACTACATAGAACACATACATTCAGAACACTGATCAGAAGCTGGTATCTCATTATGCACACTAATTCCCTCTGGGCTGATAGTCAGATCAGTGATGGAGCACAATAATCATAATGACAAGCAGCCTAAGAGACTAAGACTTGAAAGAATGATTTGTCTTTTAGTGTGAAAACAATAGATATGCATCCCGAGTATTTCTAGGAAGAGACTCTTTAAATATTGGTCAACACTAATGATTGTGTTTGTTCAGATTTCTGTCTCCTTATTACTAATCTGGAGCTCATCCAGATTCTTCCAGTTCTTCCATTGCATTCTTGTGGTTTTTCAGTTTCTCCTCACGAGAATACACTAAACAAGAAAACACAATCCCTTTTTGAAGCAACTCTATTCTCACCTAAAAGGCCGATCTATCTACAGGTAGTTACTTGTCATTGGTAAAAAAATAATCAGGAAATATTTTTATAAAAACTTAAAATGCTAGACATGTAAAAAATTTGATTGATTCTAAAATTTATAAAGTTCTGTAAGGAGAGCCTTCTGAAATCTACAACTTTGTCTTAAAATAATTTGAGATTTCATAAGTTTTTTTGAAGTTTCCCAGTGGAAGACACTTGATTTTTCTGACTAAGCAATAAGTTTTGCACTTGAGGATTACTGGATGGAAAACAAAAGAGGTTGAGGAGAAGGTGGGTTAAAATCTGTCAGTCAGAGGAGGGCTGCTCTACCACAGCCTTGACTTCCTTGACAGAGGAGAAAGTGAGGGTTTCTTAGAAGAATTTGAGAGAAGGGTATGAACCTTGCCTGAAGTTAAAAAAATTAAGGACCTACCTTTGGAAGAGGTTCACAGCTGTTGCAGTCCGTCCATGATAACTCCTTCAGCCCCACAGTAAGGCTAGACACTTTTCTGATGGAGAAGGTGAGAGGATACAGCCCTCTACAATGCTACTTCCAACTGCAAAGCGTAGGTATCTCCCCATTTAACATGCTGGAGAGTCCCAATGAGACAAGCTTCTTGTTCTGAGGTGATTTCTCAAAGCTCTGGCTTTCACTATGGATCAAGTTTGACTAACATTTCCAAATCCTCTCATGCACTCAGTCCAGTGTTACCTATCCTTTTCCCACAGAGCAGCTTACCTCCCCGTGTGCAACCAGACCAGCCGACTAGTAAATCAGACGTAGCCCTGTCCAGTCCCAGATGCTGCCTCCTTTTCCAGCCATTACTAGTGCACTTGATCATGCAAGCAGTACCAGCTCTCTTGATGCAAGAGAGATCAAAGTTTGCCAGTCTGAGTCACAGTTGTCATCACATTCTTAAACTGCTCCCTGCATTAAACTGAGTCACATTAATTTAGCCACTTCCATTTTTTTATCTGACCAATGTGTGTCTCTAAATGTCTTTCTTCCTTTTAAGCAGTTTAATTAACAAAGGCTTATTCTGAAGAATCACTGTAAGTGTTCCAATAGCTGGAAAAAAATAAGGGGAAGATAAACACTATGCGAACAGATAGAGGTAGGTAATTTGAAGAGTGGTAACCTCACCACTGAAACTACAAAACTGGGAGGGGTGGCTGACATGCCAGAAGGCTGTGTTGCTATCCAGTGAGATCTGGACAGGCTAAAGAGCTGGGCGAAGGTTAACCCCAGAAGATAATAAGGACAAGTGTAGAGTCCTGCATCTGGGGAGGAATAACACCAGGCACCAGTACAGGTTAGGGTTTGTTCTGCTGGAAAGCAGCTCCATGGAGAAAGACCTTGGAGTCCTAGTGGATAGTAAGTTATCCATGGGACAGCCATGTACCCTTGTGGCCAAAAGGGCTGATGGCATCCTGGGTTGCATTAAGAAAACTGTGTCCAGTAGGTCTAGGGAGGTTCTCCTCCCCCTCTACTCTGCCCTAGTGAGACCACACATTGAGTATCCAGTTTTGGGCTCCCCAGTATAAGAGAGACAAGGATCTAGTGGACAGAGTTCAATGGAGGGTTATGAGAATAATTAAGAGACTTGAGCATCTCTCATTTGAAGACTGAGAGAACTGGGGCTGTTTAATCTTGAGAAGAGAACACTGAGAGGGGATCTTATTAATGTCTATTAATATCTGTGGGGTGCATGACAAATGGAAGAAGACAACCTTTTTTCTGTAGTACCCAGTAACAGGACAAGGGAGAAACTTCTTCACTGTGAGAGTGACAGAGCCTGGAACAGGGTGCCCAGAGAGGTTGTGGAGTCTCCTTCTCTGGAGACTGTCAAGACCCATCTGGATCTGTTCCTGTGTGGCCTGTCACAAGTGTTCCCATGCTGACAGGAGGTTTAGACTCAATGATCTCTAGAGGTCCCTTCCAACCCCTAGCAGTCTATGATTCTTTGATTCTATGACTTAGATGCAGGTTTAAGATGCAGATTCTATGATTTAGATATAGGGTTAATCTCATCCCATAAAGCAGAGCAAATAAATTATCCCCTGGATAATTCAGAGTCTTGCCCTCTTGGATGAGACCCCAGGATGAGGTGGAGCCTGGGCAGGGGTGAGGGGCAGCAGGTGTTGTTTTAATGTTTGTCTTTTTGTTTCTCACTTCCTATAACTATTTTAACTGGCAGCAAATAAAAGTTAATTTAACCCAAGTCAGGTTTGTTTTGGCCACAATGGTAATTGGTAAACAATCTTCCTGTCCTTATCTCAATCGAAGAGCTCTTATTTCTGCTTTTTTTCCTGTTTCGTCCCCCTGTTCCACTGAAGAATCAATGGGGTGGGAGTTTGCCTGTTAGCCAAAGCTAACCCAGCACAGTATTGCACCAAAACATGACTTTAACTGATTTAGACCATATAGTGCTACAGAAGCAGATCATGTTTGCAGCTGGCATTCATACTTTTACCCTATCTCACTTGGAGTTATCAATACCTGGAGGAGAAATTGTTGAAGGGGTGCTTTCCTTCCAAACTCATCCTTTCTGATAGGTGGAAGATTAACATTAATCATCTGCTGCTAGATCAGACCTATGACCATGTGGGTGGGTTTTTGGCACACCTTATTTGAAGTGCATATCAGAGAGGCTGAGGCAGGCTGACAGAGTCAACAGCTCAGTGTGTGCTGTTTTATAGTTAAAATCAGAGTTGCTGTAACAGAGAGGCTACCCCTACATGGGTGGAAAGGGTACTAACAGCTACTCCATGTTTAGGTTTTAAAATGTACTGTAGCTTTTCTGAATATCTCAAGGGAAAAACTACACCAACTTGAAGAACAGAGGAAAATAGTCATTAAGAAAGACCTGAAAGAAAAAAAAAATAAAGAAAAGCAGAACTAGCTTGGACAGTATATCTCACAAACTTGTACAACAGGTCAATGAATGATGTACTCCTAGGAAGAAAATGGTTCTAATGCAAAACCTCACTAGAAAGTAACAAATTGAACATGATAAGCCCACGTATACTAAGAAATACAGAAAGGTAGAGGAAGAATGTGGTTAATTTACTTCCTTAATCTTTTCTTACACAATACTCAGTGTAGCCTAAACAGGGAATGATTGAAGAACCTGAGAACAGTTCTCTGTCAGTCAATGTATAATAGTGAGGTCATGGGAAAGAACGGGAAGTACTTATGTTACTGATCACAATTTCAGACTGATGCATATCACCTTTCTGGGAATAATCAGATGATTGTCACCGCAATTTAAAAGACAAAGCAATTCTGAAGAAATGTTTTTTCAGAAAAGATATTTCTATCTTCACAAATCATGTTCAGCTGGCATTATTTGAATGAAGAGAAATACACTCTGATGAAACACCCCCTTACCCTGTTCATTTTCACCCAGAAAGTATCTGCTTCTCTTCACAGAGTCTAAAGTGAGCACAGAGTCATGTAACTGAAGTATAAATAACTACAATATGCAGTTTTAAGCTACACTTCAGAAATTAATTGCATGTTTGAACTCTTGTTTAACATTCACTGTATGGAGCCAAAGTGTATAAAATGGCTGTAAACAAAAGCATAATTTAGTCTACTCTGTCAGTCTGCCTTTAAATCCAGCATTGATATGCTCTGTGTCAGTATATAATGTCTTATGTTTTGGTAGAAAGAGTTAATACCTGTAGCTAAAAGTCTGTATCTAAAACATCTCAATATTTCCACTTTTTAAACTATTTGTTGTACATGGAGAAAAAAGGCAAGGTGAAATATTAACACCAAAATAAACATTCCATTTAGTTGGAGTGGATTTATGTTTCAAATTGTGATCATTCTGGTTGGAAGAGACCTTTAAGATCATCAAGTCCAACATTGAGCCATTGACTCTAAGTCTTTGGATGCGCCCATCCAGCCATCTAACAGTCCATCTGTCAAACTGATATATCCCCTAGAGATATCTCCCTGATATCTAATCTAGAGACAAAAATGTTGTGCAGGACCATTTCAAAGGACTGACAGAAATTATTTCCATAGGGATGATCTGAAAACCTGAGTTTGGAATGCATGGGCAAAAATGCCCAGCATAGATAAACCTTTATCTTAGAGCTTAATGCATGGAGTGGCCCCAATGCTGCTGCTTACAGAAAAAAAATGCACCTTTTCCTTCTGAAATTAGGGCGTATTTTGTCAGTGTTTGAGGGGGAAGAATTAAAGCAGAACAAAGCAGATACAAATCAAAAAGCAGTTTGTCTAAATAAGGGATAACAATGCAATCGAGAAGCAAAATTAAGCCCTCTGAAAGCTATACGTGACCTTCATCTTGTGATCAGTCAGTACCTTGCTGCCTTCTTGGTGGAGGAATTAGTCTTTGTTTCTGTTTCTTGGGAAGTCTCAAAGTGGCCACGTGATGGTAGCCTACACTCAAGAGACAGGCAATCTAAAACATGAAAGAAAAGGAAATAGGGTGAAAAATTACTTCTTCTAAACTGAAATCAAAACAAATGTCGAGTCCAGTCACCAGCACACAGTGAGGAGCTGAGCTACATTTCAGCTTCCAAGTTGAGTAGTATCCACGATAGGGCTATCTAGTGTACCTCCTGGACCTGCATATCTCCATGCAGGGCTCTATATGGAGAGATGCTACGTGAATGGAGCTCTGGACTGTTATGGAGCAATTCATATCTAGCAAACTTCTGCTTACACTGCTCTTGCCTTGTGAGGTCAGTTTATCATCATCTGCAGTTGCCTGCAATTTCCTCTTTTCTTTTGAACTGCAAATCTGAAGGAGTAAAAGGTTTAAACAGAACTCCTTGTTACAGTCTCAGAGTGTTTTATTCATCAGAAAAAAAGCAAACAGCTTTGACTGTATGCCATAAATAAAGGAAAAGGAGGGTTTTGGACAAAATGAATTGATTCTGTACTTGGTGGTATTTGCAGATTTGAACTAAATTCAGCCACTGGATTCTTAGCCCTGTCTATTGCTTGTATGATATGTAGCATAGCTAGGGGAGGCAAAAAGGTGAATCTAGTGTTTGTGTTCTACAGAAAGCATCACTGGCCCTGAAGCCAGCTTGGGACTCAGGGATTTCAACTACACAGGCTTGTGTATTTGTTGGTGGAATTTAAAAAAAAAAAAACAACCCCCAAAAATCGGTTCTAAGCTATAACCAATTTGATAATATTACCTGCTCTCTGCTTCTGATACCTACCATAAAAGGAGATACATTTAATATTAGGTCAGAAAAACAAAAATAAAAATTAAAGATACTCTTTGGACTATCAACTTCTTGACTATAACACCAATGTTCTTTTTTAGCATTAGCTATGAAGTCTGACTGCAAATCCTTTTATTTCTATATTTAAAATTAAAGGTTACAAATCTAGTCATATAAGGCTTGCACATTTAGTCTGGTTTTAAGAAGAATCTAGTGTGAGCCAAAAACTCTGTGGTAAAATGTGAGTAAAGGATGATTTTAAACTACTCTGGCATGCAATTCCCCTCCATTTCATTACGGAAACCAAATAATCTTTCAGACTGCCCAGCAGCTAAGCCAAACTTTATCTACAAGTTGACTGGTTTGGAGAAACATCCATGTCTAGGTCAGATACTGGTTATAAAACTCTGAATAACAAGACTAGGACACATAAGTAGTATCCCAAATCCTCTGCAGAGGTGATCTTGGGCATTTTGTGATTTTTCATAAAGTCATATTTTCCATATAGTTAATTAAATTGCCTGCACTGAAATTGATAGCAAATTGTTTACTCTGTATAAATATTGAAGGATTTAACTTTTCCAATCTATATGAAAAATTGTCATAATTAAGGAAATTCACTTAACAATAACTTAAGTCTTTTATACCAGGCCAGTCTCCTGTAACCTAATTCACTGTAATGGATATGTCATTTCCAGTGCTGAGACTCAGGGTTGCAAGTATAATTCTGTTCTGAAAATCTGCTGGGTCCAGTTTCAAGAATTACAGAAGTTAAGTAGACACAAAAGTCTCAGTACTATCTTTAGCTTCTAGCAAGACTCTTTCAATTCCTCTACAGAGCAACCATTAGAACAACTAAGTTTTTCTCCTGTCTCATTTCCCTGGTTTATGATTCTACTGAATAAATGTATTGCCCCATAATTCGAAGGTCTGTCAGCCTCCCAGACATTGCCAGAATGCACTTTGGCAAGACAAACTCTTGGTGTAAGAGTGGACTTCTCCTTTTTACTTGATGTTTATGGGCATTCTTGATGCAAGTATTCTTTTAAGAACTATAAATAGACACATAACACAGCTCTTCTCAAATAAGTGTCACTATCATTCCACATACTCTATCATGTGCATCCTTCAGCCTCTCACTGCTGCAGGAAGATGTTTCTCTTGCTGAAGTCCCTTCAGCAAGAAGCAGCATCAGTCTTGGAAGACTAAGAAAATTCTATGTCTTCTTACTGACACTGCTTGGCTTTCTCAGAAGCTTGATCATTCTACCAAGGTCAGAGAGGCTCTCTTGATCTCTGAAATAACAACATTAGGTTTTTTTGGTATGTTTATCCTGTGAAATGTTTTATGCGGTCACTTTTATTTCTAATATGAAGCCATCACTGAAGGAGAAACAAAACCTGAACCATAAAACCTTCCTGTTATCAACCTTAGCAGTGGCGACAGAATATTTGTTTTTCAGGGGAAGCCTTTTATTGGAAGACAAACACATACCTGAAGTGCCAGTTTGCTTTGGGGGTATTCATATTAAATCTCACGGAAATCAGTTTGCTGGATGATTCTTCATGCCTCTGAAAGTGGAGCATTTGTTTTCTTTTGTCTTTGGATTCTTTCCATTGCTGTATTTCCACAATAATTCTACATAACATTTTGTGTCTGTTCCCACAAGCTTCCAATGAAAAGTCCCTTGCAGAGCCTTTTATGCAAACTGGTACTCTTCAAAAGGAAGGGAATAAACAAGGTGCAAAACTTTCACTTAATTGAGAAGAAACTGATGACTGCCTTCACTCATACGTCATTACTTCATCTGCTGTTAACCACAGTAAGTGCATGAACACCATCCACCTATCTGCATTTTCTGTTCGTTGTACAGGAAGCTAATCAGAAAAAAAAAATAAGAAAAAGAAAATACTTACAGTTTTAGTCAAGTCTCATTCCTCTGTGACTGCATTAGAGTAACTACTGATTACAACTTTTGCTCTGCTTCCTTTATTTATCTGGTTTTATTCTAAACTTTCTGATATGTTTTGCCAACCAAGCTGCCCTTTTAAAGTGCAGCTTTATGTAAACTTCTACCTTTTGACATTCATTATTGCAGGGAAAGTATCCCAGCCATGGAAACTTTACAGCTGATGGGTGGTGGAAGAGCAGAATTTATTTTTTTTTTCTCTCCTTGAGAGCTTGACAAAGGGAGATTTCCTCTATTTAATTTGGAAACAAGTTGCAAGCCTAAATGGAGCTTGAAAACTGGTTCTACCCTGAAGTAAGCAAATAGCTCATCATTCACAGAAGTTCTCTGAAAGACAGGCACACCCATTTTGTGTGCTGAACTCAAGGTGGATATCTCAGGTCAATGTATCCTAAGCCTTTCTTCATCTTGTGGTAGAAACACTAGTAACATGGAACATACCTGTACCAGCTGCATCCATTGAGAAAGTGTCATTCTGTGGACCCCTGCAGAGGTTTTGAGGGAAGCCATTCCAGGTAGTTAACTTGCCAAAATACACCCTTCCCACACAAGTGCTTAGAATGTGGAAATGCTGATACAAAAGAGAAAGGTAATAACACTGATGTTTTGCCTTGCAACAGTCAACTACCACCTGATGCTTGGGGTTTTTTTCACTTTATCTCATCTGTAAACAGAGCATGAGTAACTTGCATGTTGGATTGCCATGAGGGCACTTGTCTTACAGAGTGTTACAGCTCATCTGAAGCCAATTTGGCATCTTGCCACTGGTGCTACAGAGGCAGAGTTGGCTTGACTGAATTTTCTCTGGTCATTGTGAGATGTCATAAGTAATGAGATTTCCTTGGTGGCCAAACTAGTCCCAAGATCACCAATTAGCTTTTGTTCTACTTGACCATAATAATATTAAAGCACAATTCACAACTAGATGGTTTTCTTTCTGTACATTATAGAACAGTGAGAAAGAAACAATGCTGAAACTCTTGTATTCTGTAAGACCTGCCAGTTGTCTGAAAGATGTGTCAGTTTTTCTTACCTAGAACTCTCATAATAAAAGCTGTTTTGTTTTTGTCCTGGCAGTTTCACTTATTTCCTCAGGTTAGGTCATGATTTGGGGGTTTAGTTGCAATAAATTCATATATTGTTTCGGGGAAGACATGAGTGCAACCCATGTTCAAATTCACTAGGTACCACATCTTCCAGATAAATTAAATACTAATGTCTGAACCAAAAGCAAGGACAAGTTCTTCCTCAGTTACTGCTGACAAATAAAACACCCTTAGTTTTATTCTGCATGATCCTACTCTGCTGTTTTCCTTAGTAGATTCACCTGAAGGTTTAATGAAGGTGAAGATTCAATGACAGATTACTCAGTGATGCCTGTGGTTCTGGACTGGGTCACAGATTTTTCTTCCTAGTTGGCATACAGAGAGCGTATATCAAGTGTCCCACTGGTGGAATTTGGATTCTTTTCTGATCTGACTTTTCTAAATCCTTCCATATCTTTAACTTCCTTTTTTTCCCCTGGGCAATCTGCCCTTAACAGGTTCAAGGACACATTGGCAATGTGTTTTTTAAATAGTTCATTAAAAGTGAGTGTAGAATTAACCAACACTTTCAAAGGCAGGAATTCTGCCAGTAGACTAAAGAACATAACCAAAAAAATATATCCAAGAAGCCACTGGACTATTACAGTTGTTTTCCTGGACAATGTTAAATGTTCTAAGAAATTCTCATTTAATAAACTAGAAAACAATAGTAACAGAGCTGCAGATTGTGTTCACTACACAGCAACTGATATTTCCTGCTGGTGACATTTTGGCTGGAATAAAGTTAATTTTCTTCCTAGTAGCTGGTATAGTGCCATGTTTTGAATTTAGGATGATGCTTTAGTTGCTGCTAAGGATTGTTTATACTAAGTCAAGGACTTTGCAGCTTCTCATACTGCCCTGTCAGCAGATGCTGCAAGTGCACCAGGAGCTAGGAGGGGACACAGCAAAGACAGCTGACCCGATGAGCCAAAGGGGTATTCCATGTCATATGATGGCATGCTCAGTATATAAACTGGGGGAAGTTGGCTGAGGGAAACCACAGATTAGGAATTGGCTGGGCATCGGTGAAGTGGGTGGTGAGCATTTGTTTTGTGCATCACTTATTTTCTATATTCTATTACTATTGTTGTTGTTATTGCTATTATATTTTCCTTCTTTTTCTGTCCTATTAAACTGTCTTTCTCTCAACCCACGAGTTTTACTTTTTTTTTTTTCCTGATTCTCTTGTCTGTTCAACTGAGTGGGCAGAAGTGATCTAGTGGCTGGGTGGTGTTTAATTGCTGACTGGAGTTAAACCACACCAGTCCTTTTTGGTGCCCAACATGTGGCTGTGTCTCCACCCCTTGGGCAGTTCATTCCAAGTGTACAAGATGCCCCTCCAAGTGAAAGTGAACTGTGGCCTGTGCTCTGCTGCCAAAGAGATTGCACAAAAACACATCAGTGATACCAGACTTGGCTGCCTTTGACTCCAATTTGTACTGAGGTTCTAGCAGTTCCAGGTGGAACCAGGACACCTGCCATACTGAAAATCTTTGATGGCACTGAGATTACATACTTACATCCTTTCCACAGATGACTTGTTTCATTCTGTGCAACTTATGGATGTATATGAGAAACAGTTGTTCAGCTTCCAGCCTCCATAGCATTACTGTCATCTAGTTGGGCAGGTTGTACATACCTTATAGAAAATGAGGTTTAAGGTTTATTGATACAAATCTATCCCAAAGACACAATTCAGTCCAATTTTATAGGAGTGCCTGCAGCAGAAACTGAGAAAGAGAACAAAAGGCTTTGCTTCTGATGGTCCTGAAATGAAGTGTCTTTGCAGGGAATATGCTAGTGTCTTGTTGTCTACTCTACAAATAAAATTGAGGAATTGAGACCTGAAGAAGAGGAAACATCTCAAGAAACTCCCCAATTCCTCCTCTGCCCAGAACAACAAGAACAAAGGCTGATGGGAATGAAACTGTACAAGATACAGACAGAAACAGGAAAGATTTGATCTGGTTTACCAATCCTCTGTGGAGATATAACAGATACATTTAGTAAGACATGCTAGTACACTCAGTGGATATTGTAAGTAATCAGATGTAAATGCTGTTGTCTGCTTTAATAACTTCATTTTCCTGTACACATTGTTTAAAGGTGAAAAAGGCAGAGGGCTCTGTAATCAGACTGTACTGTGGGGTACATGAAAAGGCGTGTGCTATGTTTCTCAGTTCACAGAAAGTTGCTTTACTGGCCCCAAACACACTCTTCAATGTCCAAAGCAGTGAAGATGGCAAAAAAGCCTCGGGCTTACTCATTTCTATGTCTGCTCATGAGGGAATTTGTGGATGTCCATGCCTGGGCAGTGCACAACCAACTGTGTCAGCACCACATTGTGTGTGTGCTCACACTGCTGAATGCAGCTGGAACAAGGATGTTCAGAGTCTCCAGCCAGAGGGCAAGGGGGACTTTACACCTTCCTGGGACCAGGGCATGAGCACAGATAAGTGACATAGTGTTTTTGTGGTACACTCAGGGCATCTGCACATGTGGAGAGACCCTTCTTTTCCCTTTTTCACCCAGCCCAGAAAAAATGTGTACATGTCAGCTGAAAAATCTGTGGAAACTGGTGACGTTGGTTTATTACCCACCTACAGCAAATAAGGCTGACTAGTGCAAAGCTGGGAAAAGCTGTTGTGAGGTCTGGAGCACTAGGCTTACCATCTTGTGCAGGGTGGTGACCCTAAACAATAAGCAGAAAACAGTGGTGTGGCTTGAAACACCAGTGTCTGACCTATACCTGAGACAGAAGGCAGACTCATATACTCACCTGCCTTTGAGGGTGTGCCCTCAGAAGCCTATACGAAAAACTTCTGCCAGAAATGAGTGAAAATTATGTGAATGAAGTAGGAAAGAGTGTGTCTCTCTACTCGGACCCACTTGTTTCCCTGCAGGAAAATAATGGCTGTAATGACACTTTTCCCTATTAGGTTACAGAAGTACAGGGTAAGGGAAATGAGTAAGATGTAGGCGGGATTTTTACACCCTGTTACATGAAGAACTTAATAATGAAATCACACTGTCAAAGCACTTGAAAAAATGCCACCCAGGCAAATTCACTGCTTCCGTCCTTTTAGTGCCCCATTACTGTAACTGCTACAGGGAAGCAGGTTTTCAAGGAGGAGGTAGGTTTGCTATTGTCCTTGTCTGTTTTTCTTTTCAGTTGCTCTTTTCTTTTACTTTAAAGATGCTAGGCAAAGAAATATTTCATTTTGTTATGTGTTCTGGCTTTAATGTTAAAGTAACTGTGAGGGGTGGATAGGCACCACCTGCAAATGCATGCTCTTCTCTAGTACTTTAGCAAAAATGTTGATGGTGTATTTTGTCTGCAGTCTGAAAAGAATTATATAAAAATATCTTTGATTAGAAGAGATTCCAGTATTGTTGACCTCATCTACAGTATTTTACTTGTGAAAACCTACTTTGCAGTATTGAAGAGTGCTTACGTCACTTATTTTGAAAACACAGTCAAACTGGAAGTGTTCAGATTTTAACTAGTTACATCCATATAGCAAAATCACCATTCAGAGTGAATCCCTTTTAGGAGTACTGCATTTAGGCACTGGTAGAGTTGAACTATGCCAGTGTCTTTTCTCTTATTACAGTTTTAATACTGAAGTAGAAGATTTCACATATACACATTTCTCTGAAAATGTCACAGGAATGTAGGCATAATTTTACCCTCATAGTTCATTCAACATGTAAGTAGTAATTAAAGTTCATAAACTCCCCCTGACAAAAAGAACTCAAAATGTTTGAGAAGCAAAGCTGGGAAATAAACTCAGAGGTCTAGTGTTAAGTATTATACCCAGCACAGATAATTCCCTTAACAAAAAATCGTTATATAAAAACAAAGTGTAAGGTTTTGGGTTACCTTCAATTACAAAACTTCCATTTCATTTATGATAAAAGTCATAACAGTATCAAGACATGACAAGATTCATGGTTATATGTTACTTATAATCAGTAAGTTACTGAACACTTTTTATTCTTGTCTAATCCACTCTCTAATCAACCTGGATGAGAATAGCCACTGCATCAGCATTTCAACCTTGCTGCTATTTCCAAATTCCTAATGTCCACTCCTGTGGACATGGGTCAGGATTCAGAATTCTCTGAGAGGTAACTGAGAGTGTCGTGCTGTAGCATAGAGTCTAGCAGTAGCCAATTTTCATAGAAAGTTTATAAACTACAGTGTAGAAAGGAAACAACTTCACATGGAAATACTTAGTTTCCTTAATATTTTGATCAATAATCTACGCAGGAATTATTTAAGATGTGAAAGGAAGTTTGGACCACCTCTGCGGAAAATAGTACTGTTCTACTGCAACTGTTTTTCTGAAAAGAAGCAGCACATGATATTAGTACAGGTATAGGGAAGAGGAGGAAGAAGCATTTTCAGAAAGAAATTTTCAGGTTTCAATGAGAAAAGAATAGTGGCAGCATTTTTGTTTAGTACTTACATGTAAATTCCAGATGATGTGAGAGGGAAAAAGAATGAATCCTCCTATATTCACCTGATGAAGGTAGATGGCTTAGTCTTAGAGAGATCTCTCAGGGCTAGTCACCCCAGACTATTTTGCAGTGACTGGCAGAAAATGAATCTACCGATGTCTTCATTCATCTTGTCCTAGACAAGGCTGAATAAACTGGGTCTTGAATAGCCGTTTCTTTCCAGACACTATTAAGGCAGTGTGGAATTACTGGTTCCCCTGTCAGCATATCTATACAGCACTTAGGTAAGTTTAGGAAAGAGAAACTCCACCCCATAGTTGACAGCATCTTCAGAGACAGATTAAAAGATTAAAATAATTTAATTTTCTTTTATTAAGTTCAAATAGCACATATGTTATTTACAATCATTTACAAATTACCTGATCTGCTGTGTCCAAGAGTCACGAGCAGTCTATCAATATTCTCTCAAAGAACTAATAAATAAAAGTCAGAATTCTCTTGGGCTCAAGGCCCAGAGGTGAGATCCTGCCCTTTCTTGTTAATATTCCTTATTACCACAAAGTATTACAGAGCCAAATCCTCTTTTCTCCGGTATTTTTCTGAAGCTACAACTCCTATACCATTTCTAACATCTGCGCAAGAGATGAAGGTATCTAAATCGACTTAAGAAAAGTAAATGAATGGATAAAAGAAAGCTCTGTGTGCTTAAGACAGAGGGTTGTTATGCACTTGGATGCCATCATAATCATCCTGTGTCTCAGTTAAGTACCTTATCTCTTTCATAAAAAGTTGTAAGGAATGTCAAGAAATATTTCAAATACAGCTAAAGATGCTAAAATATGGGAAAATAAGTCATTCATGTATGAAACAAAGAACGCTTCTGAGGATCATAGTAGACTTTCATAAATATTCTATTAACATTATCAAAGACTAGAGGTGGCAGTTCAGAAGGAAGACTTTGCTACAGGGAAACTAAACTATCCTTTGTGTCACAGCTCACAGAAAGGGATCGTGAGAACATGGTCCCACCTCTTTTTTTAAAGAAATAATGATAAAGAAGTGACAAATATGAGGTTATTAAAAGAGGACTGGTTAATCAAGAAGCCACTAGAAACCTAGTTAGTTAAGCTAGTCCTCAAGTATAAACTGGAAAGAAAAAAATGTCAGTGTTTTATTGAAATAATGAGAGATAAGGAGAAAAATGTCTCCTGAAGACAGCTTCATTCCAGGTGTTCCTAAAAATAAAACTGTGACATTTACACTGTAGGTGAATACAGTAGGCTCTAAAATAAACCTTAAAGTAAGGGCTGTCATACTTGTGTACTCTGCTAGATTTTCTTTGTCATAGCCACAGAAAGGTGAATAAAGAAGAAAATGAAAATTATATCTCAAAACCTGGAAAAAAAAGTCCTTCTAGCAAAGGGAATAGAGTTACCTGAACATATCTGAGTGACTTTCACAGCATGTGCTTGATGTTGGTATGAACATGGCACTGCACAGCTGATCAAGGCTGTTTTGTAGGCAGAGTAATGTTCTGGCTGTAGAACTTAGGCTAATTAAAGAACATCTGAGTGTGTCTCTATATGCTTCTCTTGGATATGAAAAAATGAGTGTCACTGAAGAGGCCAAGGATGTGGTTTCATCTGCCTTTTCCTTGACCACAGTGCCATTTTAGGAGTTCCTTTCACTTTATTTCCTTTGTTGCCAGCCAACTCAACTGATTGTTGGGCCACGTGTGAACCAGGTTGTGGTTTGATTTGAAATCAGAATAACCCTTTTTTCTTTTGATTTGCAGCATTCCCAAAGACTTCACAAAGCCCATCCCTCTAAGACCCTTGCACAGCACTTATGATCATACTTCAGACTGCTGCGTTTACTTCACAATTTCTTGATGGGAAGAAAACTTCTCTATTTCTTTGTAAATGAGGAAATGAAGTACGTAGATTTGATTGACCCTGGGTCACAGAGAGAACCTGTGGTAGACCAGAGAACTGACCAAAGCTCTCCATCACCTCAGTACAGTACCATAATCACTGGATTCTCAGGAGTGGTTTGTTATAAATATATATATAAGCTTACACATCAGTTGGATATAAGCAACTCTATACTGAGAGCTTAGATGCCTCTAGTGACTAGACAGGGGTCAACATTTCTTGTAGCAGCAGAATAGCTAACAAGTCTCCTCTGGAGCTTTGTTCCTGACCCACCCTATCATCTCAGATGAGCTTGTTTCATTTTTTTTCTGGTAAGAGATAAACCAGATTAAAAACCCAAAAACAAAACAAAAAAGACAAACAAAACCCCAAACCAAACCACAAAAAAAACCAACCAACCAAACAAACCCCAACTGCTGGGGTTGGAGGATTATTATTCTTTTCAGTGATGATAATTTCTTCAGAACTACTGACTAGGAAGACCCCCAATGAATGGTACCAGCAGAGCCAGGGAGGCTGGATGGAATCAGGAAGTAGCTGTGGAGAATGGGGAAGGAGAAGATGCTTAGGCCAACACTGTTGTTGAAAGAAATGCTGCTGAACCAAGCTCTTGAAACAGTTTCAACCGTCCTCTTGAAAGAGAGGAAGTTTTCCAGAAATCCAGGACCACTCTGACAACTTTGTTGTCTCCTGAACAATTCCTCTTTATTTCCAAAGGTGTAAGAATCAAATGGTTGTTACTCTTGGGACTCCTTTGCAAGGTCCAGTCCCTGACAACATTTCTCCTAGCACGTACTGACTCCCAGTGTGTTAAGTTTGAAGTGAACACCTCCGCTGAGGTATTTAGAGGGACGGGGTTTAATTCATCCAGCTCTACTTGTGGACAAGCCACACAACATAATATTAAGTCAGGTCTCATAGATAACATTCTTTGCCTCTGGAAACTGTGATCCTAGCCATCTTTATTATGTGCCTACACTCGTAGTACATCCAAAAGAAAGAAACTTCATCTTGTAGAGTAGTTCCAAAGTCTTCCAAGCAGCACTGTAGCTGCCTGGAGCAAGCCATGAAAAACTAAGCAGAAAAGTGTGTTTGAGCTGCTTCTTTTCTGGAGTTGTATTTTCTTGCATTACAGCTGGAGAAAGGAAAGGAGCCAGAAGGAAAATAGACCTTTTGAATTCTCCCATTGCTCATTCTGTTGGCAAGGCATGTGGTAGAGGCCCCAAAAATAAATGGTTTAAAAGGCATGAAGGAATTTAATATGGGATCGGATTTTCTCAGACTGCTAAACACAGTGGTCTATGAGGTAGTCTTTAATTTTATAAATCCATAGGGCACTGCTTGCTGTTAGATGAGAGAGCATATAGACAAAGGCCTGCTCAGTGCTTTCTCTTTCCTCATACTTCTCTCCCTAAGCATCTACTCACATCAAAAGTTTTGGTCTGCTCAATAGCAGGTTTACTTTTGGAATCAGTTGTCAGCTACGTGATCAGATGCTTGTGGGAACATAAGGAAACAGATACTTCCATCTTGGACTGCAGTGAAGCTTGAACAGGAGACAGTCACTTTTCTTCATAATATGGTGACTTCTGATCCATGTTTGGGAATCTGTGTTTAGCCTTTTATAAGTCAATCAAGAGTTAGGGCTCTTAAGACAAACACAGGAGAAAGAATTTGCCTTGCTCATGGTTGTAGATTTTATATTCCACACTTGACTGGACGTTAGATTAACAGCAGACATAAATAAAGGACACAACTGTGATTGCCTATGTTATTAACTTCCACTACATCAGCTCACCAGAGTTGATTAAAGAGTTAAATCCTATTTACATCTTCAGCATCTGTACCAGTGGCAGATAATCTGCATGGCTCAACACAAATTAAATCAATGCTATCTTAAAATAAGCACTTAACTGCAAGACCCAAACAATATGCAGTCGGATTTACTGATCAGGTGGCTGAAAATTACTAAATCAGCTTGCAGAGATCTGCATTATTTGAGCAGCTATACAGTCTTTCCACAGAGTGGACGTGATATTCTTCCTGTGTTTGCAGGCATGAACGGGACAGCCATTGAAAATTTTGCTTGTGTCATTTTTAATGTCTGCTTTATGAACTGCACTTGGCACGTGGGTAGGACTGCTTCAGGAGATACCCAGTATTTCCTGTACTGGAAGACCTCAAAGTAAGTAGGTCTGCTTGAATCTTGGGAATTTTGATTTCTAGTCTGACCTGTGACACTGTCAATATTTAACTGTTGAATATGTCATGTAAAGGAAAGAAGATTTCACTGGATGCCAGAACTACATCAAAGATAACTATGGAAAGCACACAGGATGTAGATTCCAAAATGTGGCAATAGAAAATAAGAGAGCTTATTTCCTGGTAAATGGGTCTAGAAATGGAGAAAACATTCAGTCCTATGAGAAGATGATTATTCTATACACAATTGGTAAGGATTTTATTTTATTTTTTTTAATTTCATTTTCAGTTTTATGCTAAGAGAATGAGAATTCATCCTTGGGAGAAAAAAAACCCAAACCCAAACCCAAAACCGAAACCAAACCCCAGATACATTTTAAAAATACTGCTCCTCAGAAAAACATTTTTTCTTTTTTTCCCCAGCCTAGATGTCTGAAAAGTCAAAGGTGTAAGAATGAACAAAACCTATGAATGCAGAGACAATCTGAAATCATAGATTGCAGAACTGTGAACATTTAAGTTGATATTTATTCTCTGAAAGAAAAGTGTCATCTTCTGGGATTAACTAGCTAAGGATGCCTCAGTGGGACTATCTTGATGATGCTTATATCATTATCTCGTAATTCTGCTCATCCACATAATACAAAAGAATCAGTTGCCTTAACACTATGATCAAAAAGGTTGATTTTTTTAATGGAAGAATGGTGCTAATAAAAAAACCCTACTTCTGTTTAATAGGAACACAGTACAAAAAAAACCCCAACAAAACAAAACCAAAACAACCCCCAAAAGAACAAAACAAAAAAAGCCCTGCACAAATGGTTTGTGGGCTTTGATTCTACCCACTGTTGTTGCTGATACTCTGGGGTCCTCAAATGGAGTCTTAAATCAGGAAGTCCTGCTCCAGAATACGGGGTGAATATAATTCTGAAAAAAGCTTCACTATATCTTTTTAGACCAGTTGCTTGAACCTCTACCTTTATTTTTAAAGTCGGAGTGAAGAGAACTGATTCTTAATCAATTGCATTTCTAATTGTATCATCACAGAAAGGCTCACTCCTCCATTAAATGTCACTGTGAACTGCACAGAAGCATCTCATGGTTGTGAAATTCGGTGGCAACCACCTCGCACAAGTCACGTGAAGAGACGTGCTTGTTTCAAATATGAAATTGCCATAGAAAACAAGGTAAGAATAATTATGACTCTTGAAAGTATTTTATATGCTTGCATTTCCACGCACACTGCCATACAACCAATACCCTGTTCTCTTTCCCTACTTATCTTGCCTTTTTGATATGTAGTGCCCCTCTTGCCCATGAGCTGAGGACTGCTGCCACACACAAAGAGGGGCAGCAGATTGAAGGAATGATTTCAGCCCACTGTACAGCTGGCAAGGGATTCTCCACACTAAGAGTGAATAACTACTCGAATCCATATAGGGGGATGGACAATGTTACGGAATACATCAAATGAACTCTAATTTATGTGTCCTGGTGGGAAAGTTTGGGTCCTAGTGTAGTCTTCCAGTCCTGCTGCTGGGTTTTAATGAAGCTATTTATCTTTTTATCATGTCTTTCACAGACTCGCTTTACATTTGCTCCTACTTCTTGCAGTCATCACTACTGCTCAGTCAAGTTTATGGTATTACTAAATAAAAGCCAAAGAATTAACATGTGCCTAACCTATAACTTAGGATGTGCTGCAAGTGTCTCCACTTAGACACCCATACATCATGTTCTCTGTGTATTCCACCTTGCTTTCCTCTCCTACTGCCTCCATTTGCTGATACCAGTGTGGTGTTGCTGAAGAAGTTTAGGAACTTAGGTTGAACTAAAGCACATCTGCAGCACACACAATTAAGAAAGTTGCACCTCAGCTGTCGCAATGAGATGTCAAGGGCAGGGGTACAGCATCTCTTCGTTGTGTGATTTAAGTTCTGTATCCTTTCTTTTTAAATTAAAGTGGAAAGAGCCATCTATGTCTTTGAATAAAAAGAAATAGTCTGTAAAGCTATTGGAACTGAACATTCAGTCTTTTCATGTCTTTATATATACAAATCAATAATTGCAAGTATTTAGTATTTTGAAGCCATCAATTAATTTGGAAAGTAGTATTACATCCATAAAAAAGAGTCTGAAATATTTCTGGAAATATTTGTGAATTAGTTTTTCTAACAGCAAAAAAAAAAATAAAAATGGTGATATAAAGTAGATAAATTAAATGTTTAAGAATGCAATAGCTACACAGATAATATATTTAGTGGTAAATAACATTGTCTGAGTTTGCTAGTATTATTTTAGATACTTTGTTCTGTACAGATAAAATGCAAAATTTTAATTGGTGGGCAACCTCAACTTTTTTTTTTTTTTTTTTTTTAATTCTTCTATACTCAGTTCTGCAATCAAATTTAAAGGGTATGATGTTTAAGATCACCAGTGGTGAGGAAAAAACTTTCAGTCGAAGAGCAGCTGAATTTCACAGTCTTGAAAAGAAGGCATTTAAAATATCAAACATACTTTCCCCCCACCCTGAAAATCAAATATTTATAAGGCAGGACCCCTTATTATATAGTAACAAAAGAACAATCATAACAGTTAAAATTTTCTCTTGTTACTAGGCTGATCCTGAGAAAAACATCAAAACCACACCTAAACCAGTAAGTCCTTATTACCATATTTATCTGATGTTAATCTATTACCATATTAATTTAATGTTTATACTACAATGAAATTTCATCTATATCAGAGCATCCTCCAACAAAATTGTTTTGATTTCACACTAGTTTCAGTATACTATGTACTCTTTATTGATGAGTTTATTAAACTCAGGGCTTTAAATTGTTATTTGTTAAATATGGCACAAAAAACAACAGCACATATGGAACTTTATATTACTTCTAGCAAAGTTACAAAATCTTCCATTTTACAGTCTCTTGTATTTCTTACTAAATTAATTTATATGTAAAAATATGGATCAGAATTCCACATTATGCTTAGACACACAAAATGTGGAGAAATTTTTCCTTACTAACGGTCTCTGGAAGGGGTTGAGAAGCAAGAAAATATCACCTGAAAGTTTAATCCAGTATAAAGAAGGAAGAAAAAGTAATCAGATTTTCAAGAAGGCTTAATATTCTTCTGAGAAGGATTTCAATATATGTCATATTTTCCCTTCTGTATAATCTGGCTGTTAAAATCACTTCACTTTTGAAAAAATCCACAGTAAGGGAATTCCAGATCTTTAAAGAATTACCTTCTAGTAAAAGAAGTCATTTACAGGCTGAACTATTGTTTTGTTTTGGTTTTTTTTTTTTCTTTTATCCCAAAGTTCCATTGCTTATCAGAGGCTAAGGAGTCAGGGAAACATAATGCAAAGTTTATCTTCATATCACCACCACCAAATATGTTCAAACAGAAGGAATTATGATGGAACAAGCTGATTTATTAAGGAATATTTTTATATTTGTTATTTCACGTATTATATTCACATAATAATTCACATTTGTTATTTCACGTATATATTCACATAAATATATGCAAAATTTTCTTTTGTTATTGTTTCCCTCATTAAATGAACCTGATGCCTTCTTAACATCTATACTTACAGTGAAAAAAAGTTGTCAGTCTATTTTTATTTGTATTCAGGGGAGAATCATCACAGGAAACTCCTACACATTTGGAAGCTTCAGTGCAGAGAAAAGGTACAGCGTCAAAATCAGAGCAACTGACAACGGCTGTTTAGTGAGCACAAGCTGGGGAGAATGGAGCACACCCGTAGAGTTTGGTAAGAAAGAATATAATTTCCTTGACCTAGTTTTCCCTCAGTTGTTACTTGTCTGACTTAATACAGTGATACCTGCACATTAATCTGCTAGGATGAAAAGGAACAAAGAATTGCTATATCTCTTAATATGTCACACCAAGCATTCTGGTGTGACAGTGGTTGCTTCTTGCAAGGAGAGAGTGAATCAAATAGACCTTTTTGAGGTCTATTACCAGCTCTTTTCATTCTTCCATTACTAGTTCTGGCTTTATAAATTTCTCTTTTCCTCTGTTAGTGTCCACCACCTCTGTAGGCTTCAGTTCCTCACAGAATACTTGACAAGGTCTCAGGTTACTGTAGGCAGCCCATGTACTGCGAGCTGTCACGTTCCTTCCCATGTTATCAAACAGTGAGGTGCTAAGCTAAAGAAGCAGCCACTTCATAGCAGTGCTTGACACTATCACACAAAGCAGGTTGCCCATAGCTGTGCAGTTATTCCTGTTCTGTGATACTAATCAGCACTTTGATGATTGATTATTTTTCAGGAAACGAACAACTTACATCTACTTCATCGTACACTTTATTTCTCATACCAGTGCTGGCTGCAAGTCTCCTACTTTTTCTCTACATGGTGTAAGCCTTATTTCTTGTGCAAAATTTTTATTCCGTAGTTGAAATAACACCTCTTTCCCCAAAAGAAATCTTCTGGCCTCCTTTTAAAGAAGAGGAGGGAGGGCAAAATTCAGTACTGAACTATAGCAGGAATCATGACATAATAAATGTTTCTCAAGTGGGCTCTATATTTTTGGTTCCCTGCCTTTGTATCCACTTGATCAATATAACACAATGCTTTCCAGTGCTGGGACAAGGCCTTATATCAAGTGGTGCTTTCCTTCTATCAGACCCTGAAATATAGATGGGTAGTACATGAAATAATTTCTTTGTTTTCACATACATAAAAGCGCAACTTCTTATGATTCTTTAATAACTCATAAAATAGATGATTATCATCCAAATTCTGAACAATGAAATTATACCTATTCAGCCTATGTAATTTCTGCTTACACTTTCACTACTTTTGTTTTAGAGGAATAAAAACAAGACTCAGGATCATTATTATATAGCACATGTCCATATGTTTTCATACTAAGTCTTTTCTTCACCAACCCTTTTTTGTGACTGTAGAAACACTTACTTGAAAAAAACATCTGCTATGGTACCACAGCCAAAAGACCCATTCCATGAGCTCTCTCCAATGGATTTCCAAGTATGTTTTCTTTGTATTTGCCTGAAACTTGTTGTAAATAAGGATCTGCTGTAGTGTCAAGGATAGTGCCTAAGTGTCAGAAAGATGCACAGAAGAAAGGATAAACTTGCCTTCTTTTTCTTGTTCTTGGGCTATTGAAAGAGAAGATTCATATGCAAATAATTACTCTGGTTTTCATTTTTCCATTGTGAAACAATTGTCATATGTCTACCTGGAGCATTGGAGAAAATAAGCAATTTCACCCCACTTTCCCTATAAGCCCTGTGCTATCCCTAGAATAGTGCTGAGCCCAAGCTTCCCAGTACAGTAATAATGCAGAATCAGACTGTTGATCAACTATGTGAAGAAAAAAAATGGACAAAAATTATTTTGCCATAGCAGGTGAGACGTATGTTAATGTCTGGCAATGATGCTGAAGGAAAAGTAAGCAAGAAAGTATTGCAGAGAGATGAGAGGTTCTAGCGTAAGCTGGAGACACTCATGAGAAGAAAGAACAGACAGACACTGCAGAAATTGCCCAACTAGTTGGGGAACTGCCCATCTAGACATTGTGTTGCAAAGTTTGCTGCAATATGTCATTTGCAAAGTCTTTAAATAGACTACAACTGGGTCTGGAAGCAAGAATATGTCTGCAAGGACACACACTAGGTTACTGATGAGCTTTTATAAACCCTTTAACTTTCTGTTCCTTTGTCATGTTAGCTTTTCCATGTTTAAAAAGGTGAGTTTTCTGTCTTTTGAGTTGAAAAGTCTTTTATTCTTCTTTGGGGAACTTATCATGGAGGGAAGACCTTGGCATGACTACTTCAGTCCTCTCATTGATAAGAGTCACACTACAGCTTCTCTTTGTAATAAATAGCAACTCTCTGAATGACAGAAAATTCATAAATTGTAAACTCGTGGCTAATCTGATGTCTGTAAAACTAATAAAATGTTTTCTTTTTCCTTTAATAGACAGAATACAAGAATCAATTGATAAAGCATGAAACTGAAGAAATCTCTGTTATTGAAGAAGTGACATAATGGCATGCAAGTGAAACAAGCAACTTGAATTTTTTCAAACATACGTATTTTGTTGGCAGTAAATGACAGGTTTTTCATATTCTTTTCCTCTTGCAAGCAGAGATAATAGTGTTGCCTGTAGAGGCAAATTCCCAAAAGCCTATCTTTAAGAGCCTCTCTGTATTTGATTGCATTGTCCATAAATAATTTGAGTTGTTTTGACTATTCTTCTTTGTTCTTATCATAAGTATTATTGTAATGTTTAAGTAAAAATATTTCAGTAGTGCGTTGGAAGTTATTATACCGCTTTTAAACACCATGCAAAAGAATATAAGAAGAACAATCAAATACAAGCAGTTTACTCAGGATATCCAGTAGTCCAGTGCCTTGGAAAAGGTATAGCCACACTGACACTGTGAACAGGAACAAAAGTTTGTCATCTCTATGAAAATCCCCTGAAAACCAGCCAAGATTAAACATGTTAAAATGATCATTTACTCATACAAAAATGAGTATTGATAAAAAGTTCAGGAGATAATTTTGTCATAAATCTTTTTGTTGCCTTTAGCCTATGTTGCTACATCCTTCTGCACAGCATGCCCTACATCATATCTGTGGTAAATGAAAAAATAGCTTAAATTATGATTGCTAATAGTCAGCAGGTAAGTATGTGTATGTGGGGGGCACAGGAAATACTGGAAATTGAACTTTTGAACTCTCCAGCAGAAGCCGGTCACTTGCTGCAAATGGCACAGGCTGGTTGTGAGTTTTTATAACACCTGGACAAAACAGAAATGGCACATCCTATATCCTCCAATTAATAAGGAGATAGGAGCAAATCCATCAATTTGGAGGCTAATCACACATTGTGCTTCTGTGGATGGACTATTTAGATTGGGCAAACCAGGAGTTAGAGGCCATTCATAGCCATGATGTCCCCAGTGCCATGCCTGTGTCCCATCTCTTATCTGGCCTCATGCCACTGCACCTCTACGTCCTATCCTGGGCCTCTACTTCCAAAGGCCTCTGCCACCATTTAGAACTATCCTCTGTCACTGTGTTAGAGTTGTAAAACCTTGATGCTACCCTACAACAATAAACAAAAGCAAAGCAAATTAGCCATGGACATATGGTCAAACAAAACTGCAAACAGAACAAGAAAAGTTCAGGCAGAGCAAGCCTGACAAACTTCAACCCTGAAGCCTTGCAAGCTCATTACAAAGTTTATGGCCTTTTACTAGCAATGACAATACCGTATTACAGAGCTATGTGGTTACAACAGCTAAGTTCACTAATTACTGCTGTTGCAAATGACCTGTTTTTTCCTCACATCACCATTACTGGGTGAGTGTCTGTACAGAATAAACAAACACTAAAGATCATCCGTGTCTATTAGGCAATTCTGTTCCTGACTAGTTTTTCAGGAGACCTAAGGCTTCTAAAATCACTTCTTCTGAAACTGGTTTGATCTTTGTTTCTGCATTTCTGCCAGAAAGAAATACAGGACAGGCTCTTGCACAAAGGAACTTCTTGAGTACATTCTCATAAACTGAATCTCTGCAAAACAGAAGAGGTGCTGCCAAGGTTAAGAAAAGTAAGGTGAAAAACTCAGTATGTTGGACCTTAATCCGAGAAGCTGAAATTAGTTGTCCTTATCAAACCGGAGCTTCCTATGGGAGTTTCACTTCTGTTTGAAGCAGACACATGGCTCTTGGGAGGCATGCCTTGAGCCATCCCATACTATGAACTGAACTCCAGCAGAGAGGAACCAAAGGAGGTCCTGGAGCAGAGGAGAAATTAGAATAGAATAGAATTATTTCAGTTAGAAGGGTCTTAAAATTATCAGCTGGTCCAACTGCCTGACCATTTCAGGGCTGACCTGAAGCATGTCATTAAGGGCATTGTCCAAATGCCTCTTAAACATTGACAGGTTTGGGACATCAACCACCTCTCTAGGAAGCCTCTTCCTGTGTTTGGTCATCGTCTTGGTAAAGAAATGTTTCCTAATATTCAGTCTAAACCTCTCCTGGCACAGGTTTGAGACATTCCCATGTGCCCTGTCACTGGATCCCAGGGAGAAGAGCTAAGCACCTCCCTCTCTACTTCCCCTTCTCAGGAAGCTGTAGAGAGGAATAAGATTGCCCCTCAACCTTCTTTTCTCCAAACGAGACAAGCCCAAAGTACTTAGCTGCTCTGTGTAGGACATGCCTCCAGCCACTCCTCTCTCAATTTATACTTGTGCTCACTGTTACCCGTCCTAGGTGAAGAATGTGGCATTTGGACCTGTTAAATTTTATCCCATTAACCATAGTCCAATGCATCTATCTATCTCTCTATCTATCACTCCCTCCCTCAGCAAGACCTCTTGTCCCTCAAGACAGTCAGTAGCACCTCCCAGTTTGGTATTATCAGCAAACTTGCTAATCGTGCATTAAACTCCCGCATCCAGAGTGTTGATAAATATATTGAATAGAACTGGCCCTAGTATTGAGCTCTGAGGAACACCACTGTTGACCAGTTGCCAGACAGATGTAGTCCCATTCACTACAATCCTTTGAGCTCTGTCCTTCAGCCAGATCCACAAGGAGAGGAGGAAGCAAATGGTGGCAGAGGGCACAGAAACCTGTGTATGTGAGGTATGAGAGGACACCTCTGGCATAGTAGATTGTGTGCCAGGGCAAAGGTGGAAGATGTCATGAGCTGTTTAGAGAGGTTACTTGGGACTGTAAAGGATGAGCTGTGGTATGTGTCATGATATCCAAGACACAGGAAAGAACAGAAAGAATGTAGTGGAGGATAAACCCAAGATGCTGGCAAGAGTCCAGCACATCCATAGTGGAAGTCTCTAAATTACTGCTAATCTCACAGTTTTGTGAGAAACTCCTGAGAAACAGGAGTTTCAGGTGTGTTTAGGGAGTGCCTAATCCTCCCAAATCACTGTACTTGTACCAAAGATAAGAAGCTACCAGGAGTTGTCTCATCTCACTGCTCCAGTAGGCAGGATCATAAAGCACCAGTTTGTACCAGCTCACTGTCCTTGTAATTAAAACAAGAACACAATGTTGACTGGGCCTGACATTGTAATGTGACCAAGGGTGGTGGTGGAGGGAGGTGGGTCTGTACCACCTCACATGGTAATTAAGCTCTCTCAGGGTGATAAAATTTCAATGGACTGGATTACCTCTAAGAGGCCACCTCTGAAACCAAATTTTTCTGTGATTCTGTGTTTCTAAATAAGTTTTCATTAAGAATTTTCCTCAAATAACTTTTAAAAACAGAACAAGACCAAAAGTCTTCTACTTAAGTTACAACTGCCTAACATCAGAAGTGGCCAACTTAAGCCAAAGCTTACTTTAAACTAAGGGGAAGTAAACAGATAAGTTCTACTGGATCCTCTCCATCCTGCTGCACTCACAATTGATCATGGCCACTGGTGTACCCCTTACATCTTCACTGCTTTCACTACAAAAGCTGCTGAGACTGCAAAGCCATTCAGAAGACTCGTTAACTTACAGCACCCTGATAAGAACACCAGAAACCCTATCCATGAAACAGTGGAGGTGGGAGTAGGAGTGGCATTGAGGTATCTCTTTCCCATGCCTAGGCAAAGACCCACATAACACTCACTGGGAAAGGATGATCAGGCTATATAAACTTCTGATCAGGTGGCTTGGATGTTCACACAGACTGAGTCTTTTATTCCAGTCTCCTACAGCTGTCCATCTGTTCTCTGGAGAAAGACATTTACTAAAACCTGGAAAGTTCTTGCTGCAAGGACCAAAGAGAGGGTCTTGTCTCAGATTTGTACTTTTGTGGTCTACACAAAGGCTGTAATACACTGGCATAGCAAAATGCCCAGGAAGTTCTGGTGAACAGTCCTATTGTTGTTGAAGCAATACATTATTCTTCAAGATTTTGGGATTTATAAGAAAGGTTGCTTTTAATCTTTGTTCCTACAGTGACTGTACTCTCTGTAGAACCAAAAGTTTGTAAACACCCTTAGTGTCTCTGCACAGCTTTGTCTTCTCTATTTCTTCTTTCTCTTCTTCTTCTCATTTTGGTTCGGGTTCCTGTGTCGTAGTGATGCCACTCAACACTAGTTTTCTGGCTTCATAAAGATAACTGACCTTAGTAACACTATCCATAGCATCAGTTTTGTCTGGCAATTTTAACATTATTTTAAATTTGTTTGCATTTTTGAAAGCCTCACACGAAGACTTGCCCTAAATATAGGCAAGCAAAAAATCCCCTGGGTAGGACAGTTCCTTTATCTGTGGTAACGTCACTGTCCTCATGGGCTGTCTGGATTATTCTGCCACAGTATATTCCAGTTTAAAAATGAAAAGTACCCATGCCCCAAAACCTCAAATCCCAGACTTCCTCATTGTGTTACAGAGGTACATAATCAGAGAGGACCAGAGAGTATGCTGTTGCTCTGCTGCTTGCTTACAGGCTTGGGAGATCTTCAGAATGGGAGCACGGAGCTTTGCCTGCGGTGCACAGGTAGCCACACAGTAGTTGAGAGTTCAGCTGGAGAAAGAGAACCCAGAACTGGACAGAAGTGTTTGTCTACACATTGCAAGATGTGTAACTGAGATGACGCAAAGGCTGCAAATTGACAGACCTTCCCTGGACCAGATTCAGGCACAGGAAAAACACAAAGTTGCCCAGGGCTGTCACTGTCCCAACTGCGTCAACATTAAACAGAGTGATGAACAGGGTGTCTCAGATACAGACACTGCCCAGAAATCCAACCACGGCTGTCAGTGGGAATAGCCTTGTGGTCCAACTGCTTCTGACAAGAGATATCCATAGATATGTGGAACTACAGCCCCCATCACAGCAACTGCTGCCCTTAAACATCATTCCTGAATTGCTGCAGTACCAGTAAATGCAGCTTTGGTGCAATTGATCCCAGCCTTCCTCCTCTCCAGTCCAATCTCTGGGCTGCATGGCTCACCTCAACTCCTTCCCTTCTCCACTACTGCAGTGTGAGGAGCCAGAGGGTGAGCAGTGTTCCTGGTTTGGATGTATCTACTGATGGAGTGAATAGGAGACTATTTAATGCTCTGGAAAGTGACCTGTTGGATTATTAAACTCCTGTTTAATAATATCTTTATCCATGATCTTGATGAGGAGATTGAGAGCAGCCTCGTTAAGTTTGCAGATGATACCAAGTTAAGTGGGAGTGTTGATCTGCTTGAAGGTAGGAAGGTTCTTCAGAGGGACCTGGACAATCTGGATCAATGGGCTGAGGCCACTCGCATGGGTCTCAACAAGGCCAAGTGGTAAGTCCTGCATTTGGGCCACAACAACCCCCTGCAATGCTCCAGGCTTGGGGAGGAGTGGCTGGAAGCTGCTTGGCAGGAAGGGACCTGGGGATGTTGATCAACATCTGGCTGAACATGAGCCAGCAGTGTGCCCAGGTGGCCAAGAAGGACAATAGCATCCTGGCCTGTATCAGGAATAGTGTGGCTAGCAGGAGTAGAAAAATGATTGTCTCACTGTACTCAGCACTGGTGAGGCCACATCTTGAGTACTGTGTTCAGTTTGGGGAGCCACAGTATAAGAAAGACATTGAGGTTCTGGAGTGGGTCCAGAGAAGGGTAACAAAGCTGGTCTTGAGAACAAGTCTTATGAGGAGTCCCCAGGGGAGATAGGGCTATTCAGACTGAAGAAAGGGAGGCTGAGGGGAGACCTTACTGCTCTCTACGACGACCTGAAAGGAGGGTGTATCAAGGTAGGTGTTGGTCTCTTCTCGTAAGCCACAACAGATAGGACAAAGGAAATGGCATCAAGTTACGGGAGGGGAGGAATTAAGTTTGACATTATGAAAAACTTCTGTACAAAAGAGTTATCAAAGGCTGGACCAGGCTGCCCAGGGAAGTGGCTGAATCACCATCCCTGGATGTATTTAAAAACTGTCTAGATGTGGTGCTTAAGGATATTGTATAGTAGTGGCACTGGTAGAGTCAGATAACTGTTGAACTTGATGATCTTAAAGGCCTTCTCCAACCGTAGTGATTCCGTGATTCTGTGATACTTGCAGTTTTTGTCTGTTTTTGCAGTGGTTTGTGGTTTGTTGGGTTTTTTTTGAGACCGTGAGAAATGGACTGAGAACAAACCCAGATAAATTTTGATGGTGATATAGCTTATTTGAAGACTTCATATCCAAGAATTTGAAATCCTCTTTTTCCACAGACTTACAGAACTTTTACAATTTGGTTTGTCTTTTCCCTGTGTGGCCTCATAGACCAGACCAGCCCCCTGAGGGGCTCCTGACCCTGCCCAGAATGCAGGACCCCATGTCAGAGGTAATCAACCCCTGACTCAAGTGATGCCACAGCAGGGCTGGTCTCCAGGTCCCCACAGCCCTGCACTATCTGGCCATGGGACCCACCAGGCCAGACTGACCCACAACCCCATGACCAGTCCCTGTCCCCACAAA
>JANHFX010007997.1:0-18730 GCA_027560015.1 Chloroceryle amazona
AACCAGACCCTTATAACTTAATTCAAACCCCAGCTGTTTAAATAGAATTTTATTTAAAAAGAGAGCACCATCTGATCTGTTTAGAATACTTTTTATAGCATCTGTTGCAGCTCAAGGCCAAAAAGAGACAGAAAAGCAGTAGATCCTAAAGCAAGCAAATGCAAGAAGTGTGTGCTAATTCTCCAACTTTTTTAAGGATTGGAATCCACCAGGAAGAACATATTCCACGTATGGCTCTACTGTGACTTTGTGGCTTTATCAGTGAGTCTTGCTGTGTGCAGTGAGATGGGCATGGAGATGAACCAGCATCCCTGCCCTCATCCCTGCTGCAGAATAACAGTGTGGAAAGTGAGATTACCCAAGACACTGGGATCAGTGAAGTTTCTATTTCAGATAGCCTTGCTATACCCAAGAGGCCACGGTGGCATCATGAAAGTATCTGTACAAGATACTTCTCTTGAAAGAAAACCTTACTTGCATATTCTGTCATGAGAATACTTTTGTTTGGTTGGTTTGGGATTTGGTGCTGATTTGTTGGTGTTTTTTTTAGTTCAAGATATCATACACATCTTGCATGATAAAGCTTGCTATAGAAGCATGAATTTAATGAGAATAGAACTATGACATTTTAATGGAGGGTATTACCAGCAATAAGAGCATAGCATGAAATGAAGGTGATGCTAAATTGAAGCCTGTAACATCTTTGTTGCACAATTTACAGATCATTAGTAGTCCTCTGTCAGCAGTCCATGAGTGGAGTTGTTTGTGCTGAGATTTGGTGACAGAGGAAAAAACAGTAGCTTTAAAACTGTTTCTTTTATCTAGGGAGAGAGCTACTGTCAAAAGTTGTTTCTGACAAAAGATATTTCTGTCAAAACAGAGACTATACAGTTACATAGACCTTTGGACAAGATTTTATTATTACCTTTTTTTGATGAATCTTCATTTCATGCTCATGTTCTTGAAACTGAAATCCTTCCAATTTTCTTAGAAAAATAAAATTAACAGTACTTAAACAAATTAGAGATTTAAATTTGAAAAAGAAAGCTGTATTGTTGGGAAATCTCCAGTGGGCTTCCCAAGCTTCTGTTTTCCTGAGGCTCACAGTGCCCTGCCAGATAGATATGTGGCGTGAATACACAAAGTGGGTTTTATCTGCTGCGCACAGAGAAAACTGCACGGCCATCACAATGTGCTGTGCTGCTCTGTCGCTGTATTCACAGCATCAAAAGAGAAAAGCAAGACACTGAATAAAGGTAACAGCTGAGCCACTTTCACAATATGGACCTCCTGGTATGGCACCATTTCTATCTCTACAATAGAAACAAATTCAGACTACAAAACTACAAAGTTAATTCATTCCTATTTCTGAAGATTTTTTCAGTGATCTGAAGAAAGGCCCTATATGGAAACAAATCTCTTTCATTAGATGCATTACTGTCAGCAAGACCAGTTCTTCTGGGTGCCAGTCTTCCACCAGCTTCGATTCATCCATGAGAATAGACTCATGGCTGCCCACCTGCCTGCTCCCCAGCCTCTTCTGGAAACTCAAGCCTGACATCCAGAATCAATTATCAGCTCCTCTGCTTCTCCCTGTGCCTCACATTCATCCCCATCATTTGCCACCAGTTTCTTCTTAGACGTCAGAGCAAAGATCACTGCTGGGATTGCCCATATAAAGGATCCATTGCCAGAGAAAGGAAATCAGATCATGAACTCAGATTTCAAAGAAATTTTGTTAGGAGGGGAAAAAAAACAACTTTACTCCACAATGGGAAAGCAGCTTACATGGCAAGGACCAGAATGACTACAGAAAACCACTCCCACCTGAATGCTGACATCTACTCAGTGGCTCCATGGAGTTTTCACTATGCAGGACCCCTCAAACCAGAGCATTTCCATTAAAACCAAGCAACACGGGTTATGGGAGCCACAGGGGAGGGCAAGATGTGAACAAAGCAACTCCTCACAGATTTTCCTGAAGCACTTTCATGTTTAACATGAGTCAGCCTCTGGTGAATGCAGGCTGACAGCTTGGTGGGGCAAGAATGCTTCAGGTGAAGCAAGGATGTGTTGGGCTGCATATGGCTGAAGGTTCTGCCATTCCACCAGAAGAAAACATATCTGTCTCACTGGTCATAATGCTGTGGACCACCTCCCCAGCTCCAAGAGCTTACCTGGTTAGACTATATGCAATTCATAGTTTATTCACTGCTTTGTGCCAGGGATGATATTTAAAAGAGCAAGCCATCCTCTTCCTCTGTCAGTTTACAGTGTATTTCATCTCCCACTATCTCATAAAGTGACAGCTTGATTATAATGTAATTACTTTTTTTAGAGAACCTAGCACATAATTTTGTTTCCAGATGGGTTTATCTTCCTTATATTTAAGCTCATTATAAATAAGAAGGCTGCACAGGAAAAATACAAAGTAAACCACTTTTTTTTTGGTTTTTTGTTTTGTTGGTTTGTTTTTGGTTTTTTTTTTTGTTTTGTTTTGTTTTTTTTTTGTTTTTTTTTTTTTTTTTTGTTTGTTTTTTGTTTGTTTGGTTGGTTTTTTTCTCCTTTTTTTTGAGGGTGTTTTTGTTGTTGTTGTTGGTTGGTTCTTTTTTTCATTTTGTTTTGGGTTTTCTGGGGGGCGGGGGGCGGTGGTTGTTTGGGGTTTTTTTGTGTTTAAAAGTTGAACAGTTTGAAAGGCCTGCACAGTGGGGGAAAAGATACCAATCTCACAAGGTAAAAAAGATTAATTTCAAACATGAGGGCACAAATGAGCTTGAGAGCACTTTAAGGCATTTACATGAAAATTGAAAAAATAAATGTTTAATTTTCATTGCTTGGAATTTGATAAAAGCTGCCAGGCTGAATAGCTTCAACGGCCAAGAATCAAGAGTTAGGATCAGAGAGAGGCAGCAGACGACCACAACAGGGATAGAGCCAGTTCACAAATTGGTGCAATGAAAACCTTTTCTATTTAGTCAAATCTTCAAGCCTCCCGTGGCTGGGTAACTTGCCAAGGATCTCGTTTGCAAGTCAAGTATTATTTGTTGATGCTAAGAAGCACAAGCTGATACATTTTGCCAAAACATGTGACAAGAAAATCCATGTAAATCAACAGCAGAAACTGCAGTCCCTCTCTGAAAATTGTTTTAGTAAAATAGCACCCTGGGGTTTCCTGTTTATTTCATCCTAGTGACTTCCAAATCAAACACTATCAGCTCAGATGCAAGTGATAATGATTTTTTTTAACTGCTACTTCTATAAAAATAGAAATAAAATCATATAGCCAAGATGTGCTTTTTGGTTCACACATCAGCAGAGTAGATCCTACAACCAGTACTTAGCCAATATTCCTATTTACAACTCACAGTCCAGATTCTTTCCTGTCATCCAGTTCACAGTTTATTGATGTTAGGGGAAGTAAGAGATCTAAACAACAACAACAACAACAAGATCCTCACTGGGGTCCATTTCTTTAGTAAAGTTTTTACATCTGCTTGCTTTTGCTAATGCAACTCTTCTGTTCCAACTGGAGGTGCAGGACAGTGTACTGTGTTGACTACACGTGTTTGCTTTTTCTGAAGTGGGAAATTACCTAAATAAGAAATAATAGAAGCAAACATCTTATAGCATGGCTGTAAAATAGAAATAAGAGATACTGTGACTTTATCCACTTCTCACTGCCACTTTGCGACGCATGACACTGTAGATGTGGCTGAATAATGGTGATTTTGAAACTTCTGACTTGCACAGCTTGTATGACTTACTGGCACCACCAGCCAGGCTGCAACCTGGGATCAAAACACCTCCTCCTGCAAGCTCCCACGTCACTCCTTGCAACATGTCAGGCATCTTCTTTTTTGACCAGAGTTTGCTTCAAAATATATTTCCTGAAAATACTCAGATTTTTGCTTTAGAAATATATATACATACGTCCCTGTTTTCAAACAGCTCTGGGCTCATTTTCCAAGTTTTAGGCCACTGATAAGCAGCCTAATCTGCTGCAATGAGAGTATCACTTGCTTTCCACGCGGTATCTGTCCTAGAGCTCTCCTGGGACACTTTAAACAAGCATGTAAGATTTTGATAATCCAGGCACGTATTCTACCTTATTCTATTGCCTTGCCACAGACCTCAGTACACCAACTTAATTGTTCATTTGTCTGGGACTGTCAATTCTTCTATTTCCCCACTCCCACCTTGGTACGAGCCTTCTGTTAGGAGGTGGGAAAACTCACAGATTATCACAGACCAAACCAGAATTTATTTCCTTTATCAAACAGGAACTATTGATTGATTAAGCTTGTTCAGTAGAGAACCTGCAGCATATTTTTAGCAAGAAATAGCTTAGTTCTGTGTAAATCCGGACCCTAGAAATTCAGAGAAAAGATTTGAATCATCATTGCTTTGCTGAGACCTTTTCAAGTGAAAAAATTAACACCATAGCAACAAAACCTAGACATCTAGAGAAAAGAATCTAGGGGAAAACACGTGAAAGAAAAATCAAAGATAGAGATAAAAACATCTTACATTGAAGCTTCGCAGTCCCTGGGGGTTTTGTGAAAGCTTCTAAATGGATGAAGCATTTCTAATCATTACAATGAATCAAACCAATACTGTCAACATCAGGTTTGCCACACATTTTTTTAATAAAAGGACAATTGAATGTTTTACTTTTTCCTGAAACCAAGGTACTGTCTTGGATAAGTGACCGGGATCTGCCTACCAGAAATGCTTTTTGTATGGGAATTTCAACACTTAAAATAATAAACCCAAATTATTTCCCCTCTCCCCCCATCAATTTAAATAAGCCATTTTTGTAGAAAAGGCACAAAGCATCAGAAAAACAGTATCACTGATGAAACTTGAAAGTTCTTTAAAGGCAAAGCAACTGGAGGAGGTCTGACAGAATTCAAAGACACATAATTCTTGGGTTCATTCAAATTTCCCTTTAAGGCACACAGTAAGATTTAAAACAGTGCTCCTGCAGATGCCTCAAAACTCCACTTCGTTTCTCTTTTGCCACATATTTTGGTAATTAATAAATGCTGAGGCATCAGACTTCTTCCTGCTCTTCCAGCAGAGGTCACTGAACAGCCCAAGAACATGAAGACCTACAGGAGGCTATGGCTGTAGAGGTCTCAGATCTATGGAACAAAGATTTTACAGAGCCAAGCCATAGACAGGACTAGATAAGGCAGTGATAACATTGGAACCCTCCTTCTTATCCAACAGCACAGAGCAGCTCTTGACTTCAACTTGTGCGACTCCTTGCTTACCTTCCAGAAAATCTGAGTCACACCTGAAAGTGTGTCCTCAATGTACTTAACTGCTCCTTTATTTGGTTTTGTTATGGTCTGAAAAAGAACTGAATTAAGAATCATAAATCACGGCAAAAAGGGCATTTGGAAGAAGCATTTAACAAAATTTCTATTTCAAAAGCACAAAGGATGCATCTTGCATTAAAGCCACAGCATCAGGCCTTCAGGAAAGAATTCAAAGCAGACTTCAGCCTCTTCATATTGATGTATGTAATATGAGAAACATTCATAAGTGGCACAGGACTAGTTAATTTTTTGGTTGTATTTTCCTCAAACAAGTAAAGGGTGCAAAAGTCAAAGCTTTATCTAAGAAGCCATCGAGCCTGTGACCGCTTTACAAAACAAAATGCTGAAGTTTCTGTTAAAAACCAACTGCATTCAAAGGAGAAAAAAAATAAGACATGTCAAGATTTTTATTATATGACCCCATTAAGAAAATTTTTTTTAATCAATACACTGTATGCTGTCCTTATAATTCAATTTGAGAAAATTTTAACTAGATTATATCTTGGCAAGAAGACCTTATAGATCACTTCAAACTCAATTTTTATCTGTCCAAATAATGAACTCTAGAAGATTAAGAGATTGGCACTTCAGAGTATGTTTTAGCACAGTCAAAGGTGGCTATTGTACTGAATTGTCAAAATGTTTTCTGGATTATCATATAAACAAGAAAAACACCAAGAATTAATATCTACCAGTTTCCTCTGGCAAGATAAAATAAGGCACAAAATGCTAAAAGAAGTACAGTCATTTCTATTAATGAAAAAGTTTACTCCCAAACAGCTGAAGGAATGCTAAAAGAAAAAAAAAAAATCGTGTAACCTATTCCACAGCACATAACTATAAAGTTGACATAAATCTCTAAGATGCCATTAAAAAAAATAAGATATTCTTTTTCACAAGTAATTCTTGTTTCTTCATTCTTTTCAGTCATAAATGATTGCAACCTTCCTTTGGATTTTATTCTTCCCTTTGTGCATCAAAACCACGACCCAACTTTTACTCTGTGTTTTTGGTTTCAGGCTTTGTGAAGCCTAGCTCATGCAAATCCCAGAGTTTCTTCTGGCTTGCAATTCCATGCACAGAAAGCAGGGTAGTGAAGAGAATTAAAAGGCAACCTGACCTGCTGCCCTGCCAGAAGGGCATAGCATTGTCATATTTGACAAACATGTCTCATGTGCTCTCTGGTAAACACCAGCAGCTGAAATGCCACCAGGTTCCCAGGTGCTCTGTTCCCACACTTCACCATTTTCAGCACTGAGAAGGTTTTTTTCTTACATCTAGCCCAGGGAAACCTATTGCATTTTGTCCTTTCCTTCAAGGATGGGGAGAATTGACATTCTCCCCAATACAGCTCTTTACCTACTGACAGGCCACTGTCCCCTCAGTCTCAGCAATCTGTGCTGCACTTCTTCCAGCCCCTTCCAATTCTCTCCAGTCCCTGGTTGCCTCATGGACACAGGGAAAGCTTCCTTGCAGAGTGCTTCCCCCTCTGAGACACTGTGACCACAGCAGGGACCAGGGGCATACACAAAAGCCAGGCTGCCAGATACAGGAGGCTCTTTGGGGAAGAAGCAGCTGCTGTAGCAGGACCACCAGCAGCACCTTGGTCCAGTGGGAGACAGGGTGTCCACCCAGAGACGTGGTTGAGGCCTCATCCGTGGAGACATTCAGTGTGGGGCTGACAGAGCTCTGAGCACCCTGCTGTAGTTGAGGATGGCTCTGCTCTCAGCAGGGGGTTGGACTGGATGACCTCTGGAGGTCCCTTCCAACCCAGACATTTCTATGATTCTATTATCATGGTAAAATGCCATCATTCAGCACTCCTGCCCATCAGTGATGACTGAAAGCTGATGGACACACCAGCTCCTGAAGAGCAGCCTTGAAGGACTTATTGAGGAACCAAAGCCCTGTGACTTAAGCTCAGGTCAGCAGGAACTAAGATCCAAGAGCCTTTTACAGAGACAAAATACTACCCATAAACTGTCTGGCTTTATCTGGCATTTGAGAAGGGCAAGCTGCTCCAGAGCTGGCATGCTGCATGGGAAATGCCTACAGGAGCTGGGAGAGAAGGATGGTTGTATTTCTACAGGGACCCTCAATGGTAACCCCAAAAAGCATTAAAAAGAATAAATGGTAGTATAATACCTCTGTGTTATGCAAGCTACTACAGGCTGCATTTTCTATGAATGGTGGACCAGGCTGCAATAAAGCTTTTTTGCTAGTGCCAACAGATGAAGTCTTGCTTAAGTGTCATCTGTGGCAATCAACCTCATTGCTGCTTCTGGAGGGTCTATTTTCCTTACTGCCTAATGTATTTGTATGTTACCTGCTTACATGTTCCACATGATAAATGAACAACTTACGTTATCCAGAAGTAGTGTAATTAAAAATAACATGAGGACAACCAGACAGAGATAAGTGAATATTAAAGCATCTGACAAGACCAGGTGCTTGAAGATAGCACTGAAAATGTCTTCAAGTTAACAAAAGAAAACAAATGAAAACAAAAACAAGCAAGCAAACAAAAAATTATCCACCTTGACAGATTATTAAATGTTTCAAGCTTCTGGCAATAAGAGCTATTAATAAAGAAACAGTGTAAACCAGAAGACAACAGCAGCAATAGTAATTATGCAGCAGAATGATTATGAAGCATGCAGATATAATGACACTAATCTATTTTATGAGAGAAAGTCAAAGATTCAGCACTGAAAAGAGAAATCAATTAGGGAGCAAGGGAGATGGAAAAAAAAAAATCTATTTAAACTGAATTCCTACAATTAAGCGATAAATCAGTCATGAGTAATTGTAGGAATCAGTGAAGCTCACCATGTTTTGATAACACCAGCTACTCTACCAGAGACTGAACAACTGCTCAGTTTCTCAACAGCCAAAGGGACTCTGCAGAGTAATCTGTGAGAAATTGTTGTGCCCCAAAATTTGTGCAGCTTGTCTGAAAGAATATCCAGCACGACCAAAATTAAGAAGCTTGCTTTGGAGATTTTTTTTTTTTAATTTTCATAGCAACAGAGCTAATTTCAGCTTAGTGACACCTAACAAGCTTCTGAACTCATAACCACTTTGAGATATTTTGTTTCATTTCCTCTTCCTGCTCTTCCTCTACATTTTTCCTCTCCCAGATAAGTTCTTCAGATATCAGCTTCTCAGTGATGCTAGCTAAGAAAAGGTCATTCTTGGGCATCTGCTATGTCCCCCCTCCTCCACAGAGGACAGGAAGTTCAAGGGAAGAGTAGGAGGAAAATGTGTGGGAAAACCTGAAGTGATTCCAGGCCCCTCCTCTCAGAAAGCCCCATTTCTTACAATGGGACATGCATGATAAAATGGGATGTTTCACGTGCTACCTTACATTTATGGCTGGGCAGGATCCCAACCCTCATTACGTCTCTCCTTTGCTGCAGAACTCAGACAGCTTCTGGCTGAGGGGGGCGTTCTCCAGGGAGGTACTTGTGGGCCCAGCTCCAAGAAGTCTGGAAGGGGAAAAGCCAGCTCTTCTCCAGGCACCTGTTCCCACTGTTAAGAAGCAATGCTTGCTGTTAAATAAGAAAGATCCCTTCAAGGTCTGTGTGTGTGTCGGGATGAGGTCTGTGCCCCTCCACCTCATTCAGAACATGCTGAAACACTTCTGAAAGCAGAGGATTGGTCTAAGCATACCAGATGCAAGGGCTAAGTAATGATAAATAGCAACTATGCAGATCAGGTCACATGAAAAACCTGCCTATGTGTTGAGATAAAAGATAATTTCTCATTTGCTGATTTTTTTATCTAATTCCTTTTTTATAACTTAAAATACATTAAAAGAATTTTCACTATCCTGATTGTGCAGCTCTATTTTCTGTAGAGCAAGTGTTGTACTATTTTAACCATCAAATATTAAAACCAGGAATTTTCAGAAGGAGGAAGGAGATAAACAAATTCCAGTAAGGACTTACCTGTGCCAAAGCTACTCCACTTCTCAACATTTCCCTGGAAAAAATAAGCCTTACTCATTATCACCATACCATCCCTCCTAATTTGCTTACTGTTCAGATTTCAGTGGGATGCAATTAATTAATATGGGTTTACATGTGTTGTGGTTTTAGACCTAGAAGTTATTGACAGCCACTTGACATTAATTATTTGTATTATTGATATCTTTGCACTGTTGAAAGCTCTCTAGAGAAGAGCTTGGGAACATGCCAGAGGTGGAGAGGCACAGTTACTGAAGGCACGTAGGAAGATGATGCTGTTACACTTGTGCAGACTGAGAAAGCAGATATTGCAATGCACCAAGCTCAGGGTGCTTTAGTTATTGCTGTTGTTTTCATCAGTGAGGCTCAAAATGGAGGACAGCCACCCTCAGTTGCTTTAAATCCTTACTTCAAAATATATAGGTGCAGTGTAACCCTACCTAAGCTTTGGAATATGACTGTGGCAGAAAAGAGAGAGAGAGAGTGAGACACCCCCCCTGCATTCCCATGTGTGGAAAAGCAGTCTAGCCCACCTCAGCTAGGTGCTCATGGGCAGGTGAGTTGAAAGTTAAGTGAGTCCCTGAGGTTTCCAACAGAGAGGCTTACACACAAATTAATAAATGAGTCAAGCAATAAGCAAAACATTAAACTTCAGAAATGGCACCAGGGAGATGAAGGTCAGGTTGTAGGGATGCTGAATAAAGAGCTGAAATTAAGATAAATCTGAGTGTCACAGCTGCAAGCAGAGCACCATGGCCTCAGTGACAAAAATGGGGCAGGCACAGGTCTGATAGCAGATGTGGGGGATCCACACAGCCACCTGGTGATGCTAACTGGACAGCACCAGCAGGCAGGAAAGTATCCCTGGGGTCAGTGAAAGAGCTATCTGAAAGACCATCTGCCCAAACAGTGAAAGTGCTGGGAGGAAAATACCAATGGTGAAGCTTTCTCGGGTTGACTATCAGTGGGATGTGGCATCAAGCAAGGGACTACAAAAAGACTTTGAGAGAAAAAACAGCTTGAAAAGAAATAAAAAGCTATTGAAATTTGTGACTGTAGAGAGACATTGGAGTAGGAGAGTGGTAGCAGAATGGCAGTCAAAACCCGGTTAGAAATTCAGAAAGTCAGAGGTGTTTGTTAATGTTTTGTCAATGTCTGGTATTGGGATTTACATTGTTGATATTGATTCTGAACATGTATTTCAGTGATTGTTCTTTAATTACTTTTCTTTTTTTAAAAAAATAAATTATTAATTCAAAATACTTTGACCCTGATTTTATTTAACCATGTAAACTGTACAGTTTTTTTTTCCTGAGCGATTAGGCAAAGAAATTCCTATTCAGCTGTGGGTGTCAAAGTTGAGGAGAGCACTCACCTGCTGCTCACATGTTGCTGAGAGCTAGCTAAGGGAGGTGGGATGGCCACATGGTTTTCCCTTTGCCTAACCCAGGCAACAGGCCAAAGAGAGGAATCAAACAAGACAGGATTAAAACATTTCCACTCAGAGAAAAATTCTCCCCTTAATTACATGAGTAATAAATAAGGAATTCAGCTTTTCCCTCTCCTCATGCATTAAATTGTGCACTAGTTTTCAGGGAGGTGCAAGCAGAGGAAACGTAATAGCAATGTGGGATGATGCTTCCCAGCCAACAGCACATCCCCAGAGGTCGCTGGCCATCACTGCAGGTACCACTGCTCTCCAGGTCAGAGGAAGACACACCCATGTTTTGGGTACTGATGGCTGCTTCTGGGAGTCTACAACAGAAAAAAAGGAAGAAAATGCATCTCAAAAAGCTATTTAATGCTGAAGTACCTTTTAAATGATCACCAGAACAGACTAAAAAGCTTCAAGTTTTAAAGGTATCCTTAAGCATTTTTCAGTTGCACCCCAAGAAATGCAGCAGAAGAGCCTCTGTCTCCTTCCCCCCCTCAACTATCATTTTGTTAGTGTTTTTCCTTGTCATAGTTGGATCAGAGCTCCCTCTTCCTCCTCTTATTTTACTTTGAGCACATGATAAAGCTCCCAGCTGCCTGCTTTTATTCTCCGTACCCCGAACTTGACCTCACAGGCTCCCTCTGAGATTGAAAAGCACATTTGTCTCTGGTGGCCCCCCTCCCTTTTGCAGCATGCTTCAATTGCTAGAGCAGCCAAGTTAGAGAAAGGGACAGTAAGTTAGAGAAAGGTGTTGTTCCCATAGTAACTCATTTCCTCTACCCACTCATCAGATTAACACATTTCAGATCAAAGGTAGACATGAAAATATCTCAGAAATGATAGTCCAAAGTATTACTTGAATATAAACTAAATCCACTACACTATCTCAAAAAAGAGCTGCTTAATATCAGAGCATAAATCTATAACTGCAATGCTCATTACACCATCCTACCTGAAAGTTATCAGAAGCATCTTGGATAGTTCATTTTGTTGCTAGTTCACTGACAATCACTTAAATACCAGATCAGAGCTGCAGCAAAATAGAGAAGTTCACCATCCTTCCCTGTGATCCGTGCTTGTGGTGCACTCAACATTCAGGCCACATTTGGAACTTTGGTGCATACTCGTGTCTGATTCACACTCCCAGTATCTTTCACAATTCAGTTTTGCTACATTTTTAACAGTTCAGTGTGAGCTGACTTCATGGAAGTTCAAGCCTGAGGAACAAATTCATGCACCAACACCACGTGTTCAGACAACATAAAAAGCCTTTTGGCTGTTCCTGCTCCATCATCATATAGAAATTCTGCTGTCCACAAGAAAGTGCAAGAGGAACACTGCAAACTGTCTGGACCCTTTGCCACCCAAAGTTTACAGTAACACCTGGAAACATACTCAGGAAATGGGGGCAAGTGACAAGAAATATTTCCCAGCTTTTGTCACATTTTCTGTGGAGCTTTAGATAAATGTTTCTTCTCAAGTGCCACTACCCAGGTGGAAAATGAGCCATTTCTTTAAATTCCATTTCTTGCCATTCATCTCTTCAAACTGATGTTATGGTTCTCAGAGAGCCCTACCACATACATTTATATATGTATACACAGACAATACCTTTGAGAGACACTGCTTGTGGAAACTGCAGTTGCTATAATGGGTCCTGAACATGCCTCTAAATGCTACTGTAATGCAAATGGAACAGTGAGCTTGCTAAAACCCCTACTCCCAGCCTTTGACAAGACTAGAGTAAAGCCTATTTGCACCTAACAACGTAATTGAGACTGATTCTCAATGGCATTTTCATGTCAGCGTTTCCTGTCCTTTTTTATCTTAGAAACAGGATTTTCCCAGTGGCAGACTACAATTTCACCAGTCTGTTAGAATCACAAGGAATTGAACTTTGTTCTTTTCATTTTTTTTTCTCTCTAAACCTCTCCTTATCAGATATCTCATTTGTCAACTGTTCAGCCTGGGTGCACTGACTCACCCCACCACCTCACCTATCTTTTTCTCAGTACAGCTCCTCACAAAAGTGCAATTTGCAGGTGGCAAAAGATAATTCTCATCTCAGAAAATTGACCTAGAATTTTGCCAAAAATTTCTACAAAAAGTGTGGTGTAGATTAACAACTCAGATGAGACAATACTGTTTGTAATATCTGATGGCCAAGTCAGTGCAGCCCTTTGCCTAGTGAGGTGGGTGGAAATGATACATGCGTCCCAAATAAGTTCTCTCACATCAAATATTGTAACACCCTCTTCTAATAGCTTCACAGTATTGGGTCATTTTAATTTTTCCTTCATGTTAATGTTCTTTTGTTTCATTGTCTCTACAACTGTCCTGTCCTTATCTGGTTTACTCCTACAAAGAAAGGCATCATTGAATTCTTGCAGAATAACACACATTGACTCCACCGTGCTGGATGGCACATGACTGAGTTTTTGCTTTTGTACTGGAGACTCTCTACTGTTTTCTGTCACCCAGGAAGAAAGAAATTTAGTCATTAAAAAATATGTAGCCTTTTTCCTGTCATTTATGTTTTCTATACTTTGTGCCTCATTAGAAATATGAGAGGAATACAGTCACTCCAGCATGATGGACATCCCAACCAGCAACCAATACATTTTGAGGGTTAAAATGCACGCAGTGTAATGGTAATTGAATGTAAAGAACAAACTGTTATTCTCTTAGCTTCTATTATTTTCTATACTTAAGTAGAACAAAAGTAGTCAGAAGAAAATCACAGACAAAATCAACAAAAATAAGCTGAATCATAAAGCTGGCAATGGATTTCATAAATTATTGCTACTTAATAGCTGTAGCCCACTGTGGTTCTTCACAAGAAAATACACATCAGCCACATCACTAGTGAGAGAATAATCACACTCACTGAGACTCATCTCCTTGTTTACTTTCATTGTCAGAGGATAACTGGTTAAGCTGCCCTGTTTTTACTAGGAAAAACTAAATCCCCCACTCTCCAAAGGTAGGCGGGCAGCTTCTGGTCTGTGTGGCCACATGGGGAATGAAGGGGCCTTTCCAGCTCTGAACTAAGGGATGTTCACTCGGGAAACAGTTGCTGCCTTTCTCAGGGCACAGCAGCAGCAGGGGAGGGCAGGGGCAGTGGAGCATCTTTCATCATCGTATACCAAGGTAACATTGACTGGTTTTCCTCTCTCCCAACGCTGGTATGTTGCTTTCCTCACTTCAAGCATCTGACAGCAAAAGAAGAAAGACAACCGTTTTCCCCAGAAGAGAAGTCTGCAAGCACTTACACTTCTGTGCTCTGCTTCTCTTACCTCTTTTCATGAAAGGAGATGGCCAGTAATTAGAAGACAGACAGGGCTATGGGACTAATTTTACTATTATCTCTGTTTGGGCATTTCAGAAGCTTCTGCTCAGTTAAATTCCCACAAACAACAGATGAATGTCCTTTCAAGTCTACCTCTGAAACAGACTTGGTGTCATGCCTGCTGGTGAATGAGTGGTGCTTTCTGCTTTGCAGGTAGAAATGACCTACTACACAAAATTTCAAGGTTAACTGAGCTCTTCTGGGACCCTGAGATTTTACCACAGGAAGGCTAAACTCCTCTGCTATGGGGGACATTACAGACTGAGAAAATAATCTCTGGTGTTTCTGGGGTGATCATTTTTCAACCTTTGCTTGAGAAGTTGGTAGGACAAGCTGGCACACCAGTCCCATAAGTACTCCATCTTTCTCATGACTGTATTGTTGCAAACAGACACAACTCCAGACACATCCTCATTTTAAATCTCTCTTGTTCCTTGCCAGCCCCATCTCCTGCAGCATAAACACTTTTCTATCCCATGAGCCAAGTGATTTTTCAGCTGGCAGGTGGGAATGGTGCTGCACTGAGCAGGCTCCACTGTTTAGGCATGGTGTGTGCACATGCATATGCAAAAAGCTTATTTCAGCATCTAACTTGTATCACTGTTTTGTACTTATTGGAGCTTTCTTTCAAAGTGTTCTCAGTCCTGTCATAAGCTACTCATTTGTATCCTACATTTAACTACATATAATTCCTAAGCAATGATCAGCACATGGTAGTTTTTTGGATGCCATTTTTTTTTCTTTTTAGGATGCCATTTTTTTTTCTTTTTAGGTAAACATTACCCCAGCTGCTCCCAGTAGTTACACCTGTCTAATTAAAATGCCATGCTCTGGTACATGATGTTCATGTTCACCCGCTGGCATCCATCCACAAAGCCAGTCAATACACCACGCAGAGCACAGATTACAAGAGGTGCCACCCAGCCACCTTTGTGCACACAGATGCGCGCTCTCTCTCACTGGCAGCTTTCCCAGTAGCACTGCAGACAGCAGACACAGCACAAAAGAGAGCAAAAGTGGCTTATTGGCAGAGATGCACACTGTCACACAAATTGCAGACAGCTGCCCTAACACATCCTGACAAGGAAGCTCTGATTTGGCTTGACACCTACATGATACACAGCTCCCCACCTTGCATACAGGTCCTAGGGGAGTCCATCAGAGACCTGTTTCCCAGGACAGACATGGGTTAACATGCCAGGAGTCAGCTAGCACTGCTGGTCCCTCGTTAATATAAATAGCAGCAACTTGCCTTAAAGAGTAAGGCACAAAGTGACCTTCACTGCCTGGGAGTCAGCAGTCTTAAACCCAGCAACGAGCACAACACAATACCTTACAAGTCTCAGGATGGTTTTTTTAAAAGATCTGCCTTCTCCACAACATCTCAATTCATCCTGTGACTGGCTATTACATGTTTCCACGATGAACTCCCTGTGGCAATTGCTCTGTCTGCTTGATGTCTGGGAGCTGTGTCAACTGCACAGCGAGGGCCCCAAAGGCACGCACATAGTACAAAGGAACACTGCACAACAGTGCACTGCACACGACAGCACCCCTTGAACGTACGTGTGTCCATTGCCCAGCCAAATGCATGCTCTTTCCTGAGGTTGCCAAGTGCTACTTGGCCAAACAGCTCAGCAAACCCTTACTCTTGAAAGAGAGCAGCCAAGCGCAATACGAGGGAGCTACCCTGTAGATAGAGCAGAAAGGTGCTGGTGACTTCAGCAAGGCAAGGATTGTAAAAGAGCAGGTGGCACTTGGAGGACTAAGTGCCTGGCTGACATATCCAGTCAGCATGCTGAGCTGCTCACCAAGCATCTTCACAAAGAAGTGAAGCAATCCTGAAAGAATCCACTGCCACTGAACTTTCAGACAGATTCAATTTTCTGAATTCAAAAAGCTTTATAAATGAAGTGTTTGAATTTTAGTTACCTGCTTATCAAAAGCAGTCTGTGCAGGGGTGAGAGTTTTCAGGAGGCTTCATGTTATTGCTGCATTCAAAGGTGTTCTGGACCTCGGCACTTCTTCCTTCCTGTGTTAGGACAACAAGCACGTCCAATATAAATGTTGCCTCTAACCTCTCAGCTGGTTTTCAGCTTTGTCTCCTAGCTCTCATGATGTAATAAAACATATTCACAGGTTGTGACATTTCTTCTCCAGTCAGCCAACTGCTGACCAACCCCTGCTCCTTCACAATTTTTTTTGGATGAGACTATGCTTCTCAGAATGACAGCTGATCTCAGCCTTCTCCTCAAGCAATAGATTAAATTGGGTTTTTTTTTAAGCTGTAAATCACCAGTGCACAATATGTGACAGTGCCAGATGTTGTAGTATCAAAATAATTCTCCAAACTTCTCTCCCATTTTACAGACTGTTTCTCAGTTGGTTGGTGAGAAGTGTCACAGTAAGGACATCAACCGCTGCTGAAGGCTGCAAAGCTCTGCTCTGGCCGTATTTCCTTAGAGGATCCTGGCCTCTGTCCACCACAGAAAAACGGAGCATCTCCACCCTGTCACACATCTGACAGAACAGTTTCCTGCACTAGGATACTTTAATCCTGCTTCTCAACTTCTGATTGTTAGATGGTAACACATGAAGGTGTATTTTGCATTCACCTTCCACTTTGCACCATGAAAAACCTGAAGTCTGATACAGACCACAAATACCACCAGCATAAGCCACCAGCCGGAGGGCATTTTAATTCCAAGTTACCCAACACACAGCACCCTGGAAAAAGTATCTGGTTTAGGTTTAAATACTTATACAGAAAAGCATTTCAGCCAAGTACATTATTGGGGTTTTGTTTAGCTTAATTTTGGATTTGGGATGAATAGAGGAAAAACAGGAGGAGACAGACACATGTAAAAAGAGTATTAGGAAGTCATCATCTTCCCTTCATTACCATTCATGTGGTTCTGAGACACAAGGTAAAACCTTATGCTGAAGAGTAATATAGCCCACCAAGTTCTGCTGTACAAAGTCATTTGGTTTTGCTCTTCTGCTGCCTTTCAAGTGACAGTCACTTCATAAAGGAAATCTCTGAGTGCTCTGTGAACAAATGCACTAAACGTACAATTATGTTTTGTCCCAACACATTCATGCTGGTGTTCTCAAGGCTCCTCATCACAGTGGGACCAAGGATTTTCAGGCATGTGCTAATATGTTAAGATTGGCCTCTTGATAAATAAATCACGTATAGGAAGGCAGCTTTTGAGTCAGCTTTTGAAGTTGAGTCATTCAACTTCAGAAAAATATTTCCATTACCAAGAACTTATTTCAAGGTAAAGCTCAGGCTGAAAAAATGTAAATTATTTTGCTGGTCATTCGGACAGATCCAAAATAGATTTTTAAATAAAAGTTAGGGGACCTCTCAATCTTCACAATCTTGTTATATATCAACCACCAGAAAGAATAAATACGTGATTCATAAAGCACTTCTTCAGCTTTAACCCTGTAGTTTGGCATAATTAAACTTCTGTAAAGAATCGTGAAGAAAATACCCAGGAAATTTGGGAAATGTACTTTTAAAGAAGAAGTTCCCTTATAAAATGTTTTAAAACTCCTTTTTCTACTGAGTACATCTAAATGGGATTTTACCCAACTGAAAGAGTAAATTTAAATTACCTACTGAAGATTTACTTCCTTAGACTGGTTTCGTGATTCCTCGATATTGTGTACAGTATACACTTGCAAGTTGCTGCAGTGAAGGTTTCAGAAGAGCACCTAAAATGCTGCAAGAGGCTGAATATTTTGTCAAGCAGGTTAGACTTTTGAAGTTGTTTACTCTGAACGATGCAGATATACCATGGCAAAGAACCAGGTCATTCTTTTCTCTGCATTTTCAGGGTCAACGTGCTGTGCTCAGGGAGCCCAGCTGCCATCTACCACTGCTCGAGTGCCCCTGAACTTGTGTTCTTCTGGTCACCATTGGGAAAGCTTCAATCTCAGGCTGACGCTGAAAGGTTATGGAGTTGTCATTGCTCCAAATCAACTCTTGCCCCATCTGCTTCCCTAGCATCTGTTCCCAGAGCAGTTCCTGACTCCCCCCAGTGAAGGAAATTGATCTGCTGCACACTGTCAGTACGGAAAAGATAGGGAAGGAGGAAGCAAAACTGGCACTGTACCAAGTTTGTAAGTATAGTACTGGCCATGTCGAACAAATCTGTTCTGCACAGGGCACAAATCACTGACAATGATGAAATTTTTGCCTACCTCCAAGATCCCTGTGCAAGTGCCAAGTATGATTTTCACTTCTCTGGTTCCTGGACAGGGTAGCAATGATACATGACTATTTTGGGAGGAATAGTCATCTACTGTCATTTGAGAACAGAATTATATGAGAGTTCCTAAAGAGCTTGAAACATTCTGATAAGGTCCAACACCCTAACTACCTCAACTGATGCTATATCTGCAGGGAAAAGAGCAGAAATATAGGGATGTACATGAACAGTGATAAAGGGCAGGGTGGGAAATGTAGGAAGCAGCAACTAATATATTAGGAATGGAAATGAAGGAAATAGGGAAGAATGGGAAGTATCAAATTAAATAACTTGATTGTCATCAGGAGACAGATCATCAGTGACCTCATCACTCTCTTCAACTACCTGAAGGGAAGTTATAGTCAGGTGGGGGTTGGCCTCTTCTCCCAGGCAAC
>JANHFX010007997.1:18830-51034 GCA_027560015.1 Chloroceryle amazona
GCCATGATATAGTAATTGAAGTTGGATCAGGGGTTGGACTCGATGATCTTGGAGGTCTTTTCCAACCCAATCTATTCGATGATTCTATGATTCTATGATCATGTTTTCCAAAGGTAGGTGAATTTAAAAATGCAGACATGGAGCAATATTGTCAAGATTGCACGATGAGAATGAAAAGAGAGTGCAGAATAAAACCACGGTCCCACACTTTCATTTTGCTCACCGGAGCAATTATAATGTCCTGACACTTGCTAGGAAACTGGTGAGTGGGATCCTAGCAATGGCTTTGTAAAGCCAGGAGATCAACTGAGATATTCAGAGAAGTAGGCAGAAGCAGAGAAAGCATTTGAACAAATTTCTGTTTCTTACAAGTCTGCTGAAGTCCTGGACCTGTAATTCCCTAAATTGTCATTAAATAATTTAGTCTTTCAATCCTGAACCAGGAGTCCAGGCACAGCATGTAATTAGTATCTCAATTATCATTTAAATATTTGCTCATCAAGTTCAATAAAGATCAAGCAGCCAAATTTTGAGAGAAGTGGCTGTGTCACCAATGATCTCCCAAGGGGCGACTTATTTGAAGGTTAGCAATTCAAGGAGAGTGTTCTAAAAAAGCAGTTAATCAGTATAAATACTTTTGGCTGCAGAGGCTGTCCCTGTGAGCAAGTGCCCAATCCATTTGATCTTAATGGACTAGGATGTATTTCACACCTCACAGCAACAGTCTGGTCCTAATCTGCAGTCACCAGATTCAGAGAGATCATATATTTTCTATCAAGCAAGTCACAATTGTACTGTAGAAAATTAGCAAGTAATTTAGTAAAATAACCTCACTACACCAGCTGCTGAAATGAAGAGGTAGAAAGGTTTGCAGCTACAACTTCAAATAATTGTTTTTAGTGCCTAGAAATCTTAAAAGAAAATGTCTTAGAATTGCCTGATCTCCTTTCAACCATCAGTCATCAGCCTATTTCATGAAATATTTGTTTCTAATCACTGGAAGGGAAGGAGACAAAACAACGGTGAAAAATCCCCAGATTTATCACACCTTTTTAAATAAAGCTGCACCATCTCTGCTTATATCTGTAGGCTGCCTACAAAGCCTGCTACTTGCAGAAATGTAGGAATTTTCCTTCAGATTAGGCATTTGCAGGGGGTTCGGAGTTAGAGAGCACAGTTCAAATCTTGGATGTCACAAGCAAGATATATAAGGAATTGTCCCCACAAAGCAGGCACATTATCTGTAAATGAAGCAAGTGCTGAAGAGCAATGCCAAAATATTCCAAAAGGTTACAGTTTTCAGTTCTAGGCAACCCTTATCTGCTCTCTACATCCCCCAACAGACACGCGTGCGATAGTCACACTTTGATGAGCAAACATAGGTAAGCTTTCCAGAGCGTTTTCCCATGTGAAGGTGGGAAGAGAGAACCAAAATCTTCAGTCATTCCCTAAGACTGAATTGTTGGAGGTCAGAGGCAAAGGCAGAAAACAGCACGGGGGCCAACATTCACTAAACCAGAGCAGACCATATAGTCCCTTCTGATCCCAACACAAGATGCATACCATGCTGCCAAAAAATCAATAACTGCACTCAGATGCTCACTGTTAGGGCATCCTAGCAGGAAATCCCTTTGTAGCCCCAGTCTCTCAGTCTGTTGCAGAGTCTCTGAGCAGACACACAGCTACAGAACTGAAGGCATTTGAAGCCACTGTTTTTGTCTATAGCAGTCCATCTCCAGCTACAGCCAATATAGTGTTTCAGAGGCAGGTCTACATTGGGGAATTACCTCCTGAAGATAAGCATTTGAAGCCCTGAGCCTCGGAGACCTGACCTTTACCTAAAGAAAGAGATTCAAGAGGGAAAAGCAACAAAATCAATTTTGCCAAGACCATCATTGCATGCAGATTTGCTATGATAGTTTTAGTCCAAGCCTTTGTGGACCGAGCTCTAAATCAACGGTTTCATTACACTGTTCAGCTGCTGAACTAGCCAATCTACAGTTCCCACCCACCATTTTAAATTCATTTACCATCACAAGCTTTACCTGTTACAGGCAGAGATTTGTTTAGCTGTGTGTAACCAATTACATTTATCGCAAGTTTCTGTCATAGTGTTTTTCCTCAGGCTTCTGCCAATTACAAAAGAGGCTTAAAAATCAGCCAACCCAAGACTAAAATGGCTAAGATTACACTCTTTGCTAATGAAATTGAACTAAACCAGCTTGCCATCAACTGTAACAATGCTATGAAATAAGGCTACACAAATTATTGATTTCTCAGCTTGGTTCCTAACTTTAGAAAAGGGGTGTGTGTGTGTGTTTGGTTGGTTGTTTTGGGGTTTGTTTGTGGTTGTTGGTTTTTTGGTTGTTTGTTTTTTCTTTGGCCCTAATTAGAATGATTATTGCTTTGTCTTTAAAACAAAAACAAAACAAAAGCAAACAACAGAAGACAAAAAAACCTAGCTTTGTCTGCCCTGAAATAAACTGCTCTGTTTCCACGTTGATTATTTTAACCCTTACAATGCAATTTAAAATGCCACAAGAACTATTCACCAAAGGAAAGGGAAGAGATTGATGCCTGTTGCCTTTCCTCCCCTCTCCAGTCAGGTTTTAGAGAACTCGGTGGGAAACACTAATTTCTAGGACACTCAGTTAGGGATCAGTGACCTCTGAACTGGATGAAAGACTGCAAGGTGATGGGCTATGGCACATCTCCAGCTCAGGCAATTATGACCAGCTGGTATCAGAGGCAGGGTGGAGGGGAAGGAGAAGAAGCTTTCCAAGGTGAAAAGCACACCAAGGCTTTCAACTTCTCACAGAACAGCCTGATCCCCAACTCATTTTTTGTGTTTGTTTATCCACTGATTTAAGAGTCATAAATCCATGAGTCAGTGCCCAAACATTTCAGGTCGAGGTTATCATTGAATCATAGCCATTGTGAAATGCCTTTTCTCACTTTTCGTGCAGCACTTTCCTACTGTTGTTTGTATTGTTGCCTGAGCATTACAAGCAAGCCTTACAATACAGGCACAGTTTTCATTTCTATGCACTGAGAGGTGGGAAAGTTTTCTGCCTCCCCTCATCCCCAAGCTTAGTACATCAATATACAGCTCAGTCAGGACTGACAGTTTCCCAGTTTTAGGCAGGGAATATTGCAGAGGCGATGGAAATGTACAGCACTGTAGTTGGGAGGGAAGAAACATAGGCAGTAGAAACTAAGACCTGCTAGACAAATATCTGGCATCACAATCCTTAACATTGTCTTAGATGGCATTTGAAAATGAAATAAAATAATTACGTGAAGAAAAAAAGTAAAACGTTTTTTCCATCTTCCCTGTGCTACCTCTTACCTCTCAGCCTACCCCTTGAAAAATGCCCTTACCTAAGGAGAAATGCCACAAAGAAACTTCTAGAAGCCAAAATCATTTTGCTCCAGTGTGCCCTATTTGGTGCAGCCTGGGTTTTGTGCCTTATCAAACGGACTATGCATGGGGTCTTCTCACCACTTTTGTTTTGTATCTGGGTATTTAAGCCCATTACCCCTGCATAATAATGCAAGGAGTAGGTATGTAAACTATCCAACACTTCTTTAGCAGTAGAAAGAGGCTTATCTTTGCTGTATTTGTTCTAAGAGCAGGCAACAGATTCTCAGTGGTAGCAATGAGATATTTATTTCCATTTCATCCCGGCATCAGCTGTCAGGCATTTTTATCATCACAGCTCAGGGTTCAAGCCTTTAAAATCTGTTTAAGAAGGAAGATAAGAAATAGTGCAACATCCACAACTGTAACTCTCTACAATTCAGCTGCCATATGAATGTCTGTGTTTAGGAGTTGAATTCAGAATCAGGGAGACTTAACTCCTTTGCAAACCTTTAACACCAAATACTGTGGTTTTATGATAACAAACACTAAGCTCCAGAAGGAAAAGGCAAAGTGCAGATATGTCAACCCACCTGTTCTTTCAAAACCACTTTTGAGTAGAAGACTGACTGAAAATCTCACCCTAAATCAGAAGGAAAATATTTCTCTTGATTAAACACAGATATGAGGGGTGAATACTAGCCTCGAGTTTAATGCATCCTCACTGTCGTTATTGTTCTGTACTATTGAAATAACTTTGGTCCTCTGTCTTTTACATCTGTATCTATTACCAATGAAGAATACTGTCATCAGCACTTCATTACCTCCAGGTTTCTCTGCAAACCAGCAGCAAACTTGGAAGAGGGTTCTGGGACACTCGGCTCTACCCCAGCACTAACCAGGAGACAAACTCAATGCTGCCTCAGCCCTGGGGCTAGACAGAGACACCTCTGTCCATCCATGGGCCACCCCATGGACAACAGTGGAGGCCTTTCCCAGGCTCCCACAAACCTCATCTAACAACAGCCCACAGCTGAAAAAGACAAATATTAGTCTTTGAAAGCAGTATCTTTTAAAGGGTAGAGGGAACAGATGTTATGTGTTACAGTTCTAATATAAATATCAAACCCATTACTTCTGTTGCCAGGCATTCAGATTGTGACTTCAGTTTTCCCACAAAGGGAGCACATAAGCAAAGCACAGTTGGGAAAATATTAGCTAAACCACAAAAAAACCCCGAGAACCCGAAACATCAGTTCTAGAAAGCAGAAATGCAGGTCCAAGTTAAGTCATTAATATGTTTTTTAAAATTCAACTGGAGTGGTTGATCAAATTTGCAATTAGGCTTTTAAAGAATGCAAAGTCAAGATAGCAATCCTCTGACTTCTGCAGGGATAATTACTTGAAAAAAATAATAGCTACAAGAAGATACACTTTTACATCCATTAAATATGAGCTAATTCAGAGAATAAGGGTTGAACCTATTCCCACTTTTCTAAAAATATTTAACACATTGGTGAAATCCAAAAAGCTAAATAAGAATCTTTCTATTCTTTTAACCCATTCAAAGAGAGAACAACTATTTTCCAAAAGCTCTCAAGAGCAAATGTAACATTTTCCCAGGAACTTTATCTAGATTTTTTTTTTTTTTTTTTTAAACATGAGAGTAAGCTCCCTGGAATGCTTGGTCTTCAAGGTGATCTATGCACTGTTAAAAGTGTTCTCAACATAGATATGGTCACTCCACAATGCTAGTGAGAATAAAAATCTCCTCTAGTCTGAAGAAAAAAGCTGTGTGGTCATATGCAAAGATCAAACCATAGAGGGGGCACACAGAAACAAATACTAAAGAAAAATAAGTAAAAACATGGGGAAAGCAGCAACACATTGGCAAAGAAGAAGCTTTGATAAGTTTAACTAAAACAGCTATTTCCTATGTGCCAACTCCTTTGCAGCCCCTAGGCCTTCAAGTTCTGCTGCTTGTATATGGAAAAAGCATGCTTTACAGTCTCTGATAACCTACAGCCTTCACCTTAAAGGGCAAGACATTCCCAGCAAAACAAAGAAAATTCACAACTACAAGACTGCAGCCTCAAAGAACAACAACAACAACAAATCAGCAAACCTAGCAATCAAATAAAAGGTTTGGAGTGTAAGTAGAAGAAAAAAAATAGAAAAAAAAATAAATTACTCCCAGCAGTTACTTTGGAACTTCTAAGAAATTTGTTGATTTGTTAACAAAAGGCAATGAATGCAAATGGAAATACAGGAGATTATACTTGAACAGAAGTAGTAATACCTCATTACTGTAATGGTCTTCAAACACTGGAGCATGTTGCCCAAAGAAGTTGTGGAGTCTCCATCCTTGAAGTCATAGTCCTGTACAACCTCAACCTGCTCTAGATGACCCTGCTTGAGCAGGGGAGTGGACTAAACATTCTCCAGAGAACCCTTTCTCTGCACAATTTTGGGTAATGAGCACAATCATATTCATGTGGCAGAACTGTTGTAGGCTGCCTACATTAGTCCAATGACTTTGGATCAAACTATGGACATCTACAGCTTCTAAAACTCATTTGAACTGTAACCTCATGCCTTGAAAAAGCAGCAAAACAAAGTAACCTTCTTCTCTCAGATTGTTCAATAAGGTCCTAGACTAACAGCCAAAACCTTGAATTTCTTCTCAGAGAACAAACCAAACAGCTTTGTAACACTATTCCTTTCCAAGTCTGGGGTAATAAGCTGTTAAGTCGTCAATGTGATGGCTTATTCCACTAGTCTTTGTCTACAGTGTGAGACTGATCAGAAGCAGGTTTGCTATCACAAAACATGGCAGTGTTAAAAGATTTGTTACTTCTCTCCTTAAAAATTTAGCTGGGATTAAAACAGATTGCCAGAGTCAAGCAGTAATTACTGTCTTTTTTTTCTGCTGACTTGAGCTAGTTTTACGTTACTGACAAACTTGTCAAATTATCCTTTCACAAGAACAGTAAATAATTAAATAAATAAATGGCATGAAAAGAAACGATAAAGATAGATCCCGCAAACTATGTTTATCTGAAAGTCAAAGATCAGACAGTAACAGCACATTATATCTAGATTTCCTTCCAAAATGGCCCTCTATCTAAATATATCCTCAATATCCTACAGATATCAACTGATAAGGTTGACTTTCTCAGTGAGAGAAAAAAAATATGGAAAGTAAAATGTACCCCTTCTAATGATTAAACATCAAAACCTGCAAAGACACAGAAGGTGTCTCTCTAGGTGGCAGAAGTGCTTACCAAGTTATCTCCCATCATTTACCAGTAGTCCTGGCTAACCGTGAAGGTCCCAGTTGACTGGAGGGCAGCAAATGTGACATGCACCTACAAGAAGGGTCAGAAGGAGGATTCAGGGAACTACAGACCTGTCAGTCTGACCTCAATACCAGGGAAGGTTATGGAGCAGATCATCTTGAGTGCCATCATGTGGCCCATATGGGACAACCAGGTCACCATGCCCAGTCAGCAGGGGTTTATGAAAGGCAAGTCCTGTTGACTAACCTGATCTCCTTCTATGACAAGGTGACCCACTTAGTGGATGAGGGAAAATCTGTGGATGTTGTCTAGCTGTATTTTAGTAAAGCTTTTGACACTACATCCTTCCCCACATCATCCTCCTGGAGAAAATGGCTGTTGTTCATGTTTTGGATGAATGTATGCTTCACTGGATAAAAAACAGGGTGGATGGCCAGAACTAGAGAGTGGTGGTGAATGCAGTTAAATCCATCTGTCATCTGGTCGCAGGTGGTGTTCCACAGGGCTCAGTACTGGGGTCAGTTCTCTTCAATATCTTTATCAAACTGGATGAGGGGATTGCGTGTACCCTCAGTAAGTTTGCAGGCAACACCAGGTTAGTTGGGAACATCACCGAAACACAGAATGGTAGGGGTTGGAAGGGACCTCGAAAGATCATCTAGTCCAACCACCTTGCCAGAGCAGGATCACCTAGAGCAGATCACACAGAAGTAGTCCAGGAAGCTTTTTTAAGTCTCCAAAGATGGAGATCCCACAGCCTCTCTTGGCAACCTCTTCCAGTGCTCTGCTACCCTCACAGTGAAGTATTTCCTCATGTTGAGGTTGAGCCTCCTGTTTCCAGTTTATGGCCATTGCCCCTAGCCCAGTCACTGGACGCCACTGAGAAGAGTCTGGGCCCATCTTCTTGACACTCACCCTTTAGATATTTATAAACATTGATAAGATTCCCCCTCAGCCTCCTCTTCAAGCTAATCAGACCCATCTCTCTCAGTCTTTCCTCACATGGTAGGTGCTCCAGGACCCTTTCCAGTAGTTCTTTGACCTTCTCAAACCAGGAAGCCCACAACTGGACACAGTACTCCAGATGAGGAGTACAGTGATTTCCTTGAGGGTAGGGAGGCTATACAGAGGAATCTGGACAGTATGGATCAATGAGCCATGGCCAGTGATGTAAGGTTCAACAAGGCCAAGTGCTGGGTCCTGCACTTGGGTCACAACAACCCCATGCAATGTTATGGGCTTACAGAGGAATGGCTGGAAAGCTGCCCAGCAGAAAAGGACCTGGAGATGTTGGTCAATAGCCATCTCAATATGAGCCAGCATTGTGCCCAGGTGTCCAAGAAGGCCAATGGCATCCTGGTCTATATCAGAATTAGTAGGCCAGCAGGACTAGGGAAGCAATTGTCCTCCTTGTACTCAGCACTGGTGAGGCTGCACCTTGAATCATGTGTTCAGTTTTGGGCGCCTTACTACAAGAAGGACATTGAGGTGCTGGAGCATGTCCAAAGAAGGGCAACAAAGCTGGTGAAGGGTCTAGAGAACAAGTCTTAGGAGGCTCAGCTGAAAGAACTGGTGCTGTTTAGCCTCGGAAAAATGAGGTGGCTCAGGGAAGACCATTTCCTGCCTAAAACTACCTGAAAGAAGCTTATAGTGAGGTGGGAGTAAGTCTCTTCTCCAATTAACAAGCAATAGGACAAGAGGAAACAGGCTCAAGCTGTGCCAGGGGACCTTTAGATTGGCTACTATGAAAAAATTCTTCACTGAAAGGGCTGACAAACACTGGAACAGGCTGTCCAGGGAAGTAGTAGAGTCACCATCCCTGAAGGTATGATGTTTAGATGTGGTGCTGAATGACATGGTAGTGACTTGGTAGTGCTAGTTGATGGTCGGACTTCATGATCTGAAAGTTCTCTTGCAAAATAAATGATTTAATGTCCATGAGACAAATTTTTCTCCCTTTAAAACCTTACTTCTTTATCTGAAAAATGGTTTGATGACTGTGGTTTCAGAATACATATTAATGCTCTTATTTAAAGTTTATTTCTAAAAGTATGAATCACAAGCAGTAAGGCAGCTCAAGAGGCTTTAAGGATGGGAGCTGAAGCAGCCGAGGCAATGATAGCCCATTGTGTATTTGTGTACACTCCCATTGTGAATGGGAGCAGTAGATATCAAAGCTTTTGCTTTCTGCTTCATGGCTTGATTGACTTGGCAATTACACAGGCCATTGCTTTGACCTGCTTCAAACTTTCTCCCATAGCATTCAGTCTTTTCTTTAAGGAGTTAAGTTTCTGATCAGATTTGTATTTCAATAAGTACCCATTTTCTTTAAGGGATGCTTGACATATAGTACAGTGGGGGTAGAAGCAAAGAAAGAAATTGCATAGAAGTAAATTACACCTATCCAAAGAGCAACACGGCAGTATTTGTTCAGGTGGAAGGAAAATCATACTAAACACTTACTGTGTTCCAGAACATCAAGGATTGATGAATTACCATATTTTGTTGAGGTATTGCATCCTTTTTGACTAAGCATCATTGACTTTTCATTGTTCACGAACTCAACAGCCAAACAAAGGCATTGAAGGCCATCAGTTTGGATTGCAAAGCCAGTGAAACATTTCTGCTACCTTCCCTTGTACATAGGCCAGCCTTCCCATTCCCTTGGACCAATATAGCTCCTTTTAAACTACAACTTTTGTACAGATCTTGGAGATCATATATTCAAATGACTGTGCTGCACATAAAGAGTCTTTCGCAGCCCTGGTATGAAGGAGCTGTGTAGAAATATTTGTATTCCACTTGGTAAGGAAAAAAAAAAAATTTCTGAGATTCACCAATAGTTTGCTACAAAAATACCCTAACATTCTGCAACTGTCTACAAAGGAATATATGTTTATTAAGCAGTCCTACTCCTTCACAGCCAAAATGAGTGCCAAAGGCTGATTTTCTTATCAAGAAATGAAACAATGGAAGCACCCAGAATAGATAACTTTCATCTTCCATTGTGGTTCAGGTTGAAGCAATTGGACACCAATGTTTTCTAACAGAACCTGTAAACTCTATATACTGCTCTTGCATGCTTACAGCTTGGGACAGGAAGAGTTGAATTGTTTTCTTGTTGAGTGAATAAGGAAGGTTTTAATTCCTGTGAATGAGAAGCAAACTCTTGTTTTAAGGAACAGAATTTAAATTATGCTCTCAGGAAGAAGAAAAAGTACATACAATACTTTTCCAATTCCACTGAGAAGTGAGGAAAGATGCTTCTCCATTCTAATTAAGAGACAGAAATTATTTTGAGCAGTTCAATGGCTAGACCGGGGATTGTTGTGTCCAGATTAACTGCTGGCTTTATTAGTTTGGACATAGAGTGGAGGACAGAGACAAGGGGCTGAGGGGCAAGGGGGTCTTGAGGCAGGGTGCTACCAGAACTGCAACAAGCTGCTGCCAGGACTGTCCTCTAGTCACCTCTCACACAACACCCATACTCATTCTCATTTTGTTGTAAGAAACAGCAAAATAAGTGTATGTAAAGGGATCCTTAAGCCCCTCCTTTCCGTACTCAGCCTGCTTCGTTAACCGTCACACACAAGCAAGAAAGGCAGGAGGAGAAAACAATCTTGATCCTTGTTTAAAACTAAACCACAACATACAAGAGTCCCAAACCCAGAAACAGTATCTGCTTACTCAAAGATTATGACAGTCCATCCCTGCCTGAGAAGGTTGTAGATTGGCAGGGACACAAGAATGAGTAAGGAACTGCTGAGCACTCACTGGCCCAGTGACTCTCTGACCTACAGCTCTGGTCTGTGCTGTTCAGTGACATTTGTGCTTTTGTCTGGCACAGGAGATGTCTGTCTTTGGCACACACACTCTCCCTGTACTATTTTTTTTTTTTTTTTTTAATTCATAACCAAATACTGCCATTGTCTTCTCGAAATCATTTCCAATTTAGGAAAAGCGAGCCTCAAAAGGAAGAAAACATACTAGGTAGTTGTGAGTCACACTGACCACCAAATGTCTCATCCACTTTTAAGTTCTCCCAACTTAAGGTAGGATAAATCTTGCCGGGTCGCAGAGGCACAAACAAACATTAATCTCTCTGACCTGCATTTCCCCTCTACCCTGGGCTCCCTTCCTCCCTCCTGTCCCCTGCTCTTCTCAAAGGCCCATGGACACAAATGTGGCTCGGGCAGCCCCCCAGGGGTGCCCCAAACAGTGCCAAGTGTCTGCCAGTGCCAGGCACTGGCTCCCTGGGCATTACCTTGGGGCCAACTGAAGGACCCCACCACTGCCCCCTGCTCAGAATTCCCCTAACACTCAGACTGCCCTACTCTTGCTGCACCCTCAGAGCAGTCATTGCTGCTTTCCGTGCCTTCCACCAGCTCACTGCATCAGGAGCATACCATCAGTGGAAGGGGAGACATCTACTGTTAGAATTACTGCTTCAGGAACCCCATTTCACTATCTGGAGCACCACACCTTAACAGAGTTAACTTATTCATCGAGCTAAAATGGGCAGCCTACGTATGGAAAAATACTTTTTGCTCAGTTTTCACATGAGCTGCAAGTGATGTCGCTCTTAGCACATGGCTTTGTTCTGCTTCCAAAATATTCCCAACAGTCTGTCATTTCATACTATTCTGCCTTCATCTTCCTCATCCTTCCTATTATTTCTTTTGCATCTGACACCTTGTCTTCTTCCTCTATAAAGAAGTACAGCCAAATTGCATAACCCTATTGCATAAATTTGAACTGCAAACACCCCAATATGACTGTCATGACATCTTGTCTCTGGTATTCCTCTTCCTCACCACCTCCCCATCCTCCCCCAACCACCTGATATTCTCTAGATTTTTACATCTTCATACAAGAGCTATCTTACTAACATTTTTGCCCTGAAGTAATGCCAAAGGACAAGCACCTTGCTAGGTTGATGACAATTATTACAATAACAAATGCAAGAATTGTTTTGTAACTAAATTAAACAGCTAAAATAAGAGTGAGGACAAGTGATGAATGCCTAAGAGCTGTCAAATTTCTGCAGTTAGTACCCTATTCAGAGCAAAAGGAAAAACCTCTGAACAAGCATTGGATTCTAGATTTTTTTATTATTATTATTTTTCATTGCAGAATTGGAGAGAGGAAATATCATACAAAAATGACTGAGCCCTAGGGTTCTATGTGCATTCACTGACCACAGGATGAAACTTCAAAAAACTTCTTGCAGATTTAGTGACCACATTAGAAAAAACCACTCAGTTTTAATTTCCATTTTGGTCAAATTGTGGGAAAAAATAAAAGCCATAAAACACGCTAAGCATCTGAAATCAAACCTACCTTATTTTTCCCATCTTCTGTTCCCTTCACCACGTTTAAAGCAAGAACAAAATGCTTTAGGCCAAGTCTTCAGCATGCATGCCCAACCATGAAAGACAAATATTTCTTTCATCAGCAATGTATTGATGAGTAGGCAAAACTATTATCATATTTCCACTGTTAAGATGGACTTAAAGCAGCATATTTATCAGAACCACATATAACCTCTAAACTGTCCAGGAAGCAGGATAAAAACAAGAAACAGATAGGACACTCTATCCTACAATAATACTTTTGTTCAAAGTCACATTTTTTTATTCCTCCATAGAGGACTTTGTAAAAACATGTTTCAGAGGTTAGTCTTTGCTGCAGGTGCAGCAAAACAAGCAAACTGAGTAACAAGAATGTACCATGGGCAACATTGTTCCTACTCAACAACCTTTAGTCCCCTATTTCACAGTTAATGCTGTGAAGCTGCACCAGACAGGATGGAAATTTCCCCCCTGGGATTAGAGACATTTGTCTGTCAGATGTTCGTGCCAGAAGAGAGGAAGCTGTGCCAAGTGAAGACACCATGAGCATTGATTGTAGCTGCAGTGTTTGTCTCAAGCACAGGCTGCATTTCTTTACCCTCCTGTAAGTGCTGTTTTGGCAGCTCTGCAAGGGCTAGCAAATTAGGCAAATGCTTCCTGCTAAAGGTTGTCTTAGTTTTCACCCTTATCTTTCTGCAATGGAACCTGAAGCAGTGAAAGAGCATTTCAGAAGTGGAATAGGAAGCCCAGCTTTTAAGTGTCATCCTTGTTATTGATGTTTCTATACAGAAGATTGAAACATAGATTGTCTTGAGTTGGAAGAGACCCATAAGGATCACCAAGTCCCAACTATATTTGATATCTCTATTTGATAGATTCAAATCAATCAAGTGATACATGCATTGGTACACAAAGAGTTAAGCATAGAGTAAAACAAACTAAATGATTTTCAGTCTGCAGGGAACTCCTCTGGCTAGCCAGTGTTGGCAAGTCTACATGCAATAAAGAAACTAAAGTATATTAAGTTAAGAATAATCTTAAAAGCATAGCTTTTATAATTAAGGTATTATAAAGGAAACTCAAATCCTTCAGAGATATTGGAAATACTTAAAAATCCAGTACTGTTTGTCTGCCAGTCAATTCTCAGTGGAGAATTTTCCTGTTGGCCAGATTTAAAGGCTCAGTCTCCAGACAAATTGATTGCTCAAAAGGAATATCAGTTACATCAGAATTTTTTGAAGTATGCTGAACTTTGACAGGCAGGAGAATGATGTCCCACATGGAGCCAAACCATGTGGAAGCACAAAGCCCATGTAGCTGAGTAGTATTGTTCTCTTCCTCACGAGATACAAACAAAACCTCCTTTAGCTCGTCTCTCTCAGAATATTTCTGTGCTCAAATTTGCTAAGATATATAAGCTGTAATCCATCACTAAACAGAAAGAAACCCTGCAAAACTTTCTGTCTCCAGCCTTACTAGAAGTTCCTTCAATCATAAGCAGTAAACTGATATCTGGACTCGAAAGACATCTTTCAGGCCACATCTTTTTAAGGAAAACATGACCTTCTGCAGAAATTACTACACACTATCTCACCTTTTTTTTCACCTGGTTATTATTGAGGATGTAGGCTTGTTAGCATGAGTATTTCCTACAGGCTTTTATAGCCTGCTAAAAACCCCAGTATGCATTATAGCTTTCACATATTACAGCTGCATAATACTATTACTAACAGAACATGGAAGGGTAATTTACTGACAAATGACTGTAATTGAACATGTACAATCTACTACCAATGCTCTAACAGAAAAATACATTATATGTAACACAGAAATATATCAAATTTTAAGGGACTGAAGACAACTGGTATTAATGTAGACTCTGTAACTGTGCCATTGTATGTCACTTCTGCTGATGTTTTGATGTCTTTATCATGAGCTAGCTGTATTGGGTCTGACTGAGCTGGAGTAAATTTTCCCCATATAGCCTTCCCAGTGCTCTGCTTTGCATTGAGAGCTGGTAAGGGGCTGATAACACACCTGTGTTGTGACTACTGCTGGGCAGGGCAATTCTGTTTTCCTACAGAATCACAGAATATTCATGGTTGGAAAGGACCTCCTAGATCACTATGGAAGTCCAACCATACTCATAACAAAAAACCCCACCTAAATAGCCTGATCAAACACAGCTTCAAAATCACAAAATACCCCCCTACATGCCTGTCACTAGAGCATGTCCTGAAGCATCAGGTCTACCCATTCCTTAAATACTTCCAGGGATGGCAACTCAACCACCTCCCTGGGAAGGCCGTTCCAGTGCCTCACCACTATTTCTGTAAAGAATTTCCTCCTTATATCCAATCTAAACCTCTCCTGCTGCAACTTCAGACCATTTCCTCTGGTTCTGCCAGTAGCTACTAAGGACAAGAGGCCAACCTCCTAGCCTGTCTGCTCTCTGCTGTGTTATATTTCCAGCAGATGTTTGATAGGTTGAAGTCCCCAACCAGAAAAAGGGCTGGAGATTGTGAGACTTCAGCCAGCTGTTCATAGAATATTTCATCTACCTGCTCATCCTGGTTGGGTGGTCTATAGCAGACTCCAACACAGTATCTCCCTTATTTGCCTTCCTTTTCATCCTTACCCATAAACACCCAACTTTATCATCATTAAAATCAAGTTCTGTACACTCAAACTCCCTAACATACAGGGCCACACCCCCGCCTCTCTTTCCTTGCCTGTCACTTCTGAAGAGCTTACATCCACATCCAGAAGCTCCTGTGTTACAATATATGCTCTCACTTATCCATCAAGGACATGAAGAAAAAAAAATACAATACTTCATCTGTCAATATCCTTTTATGCATTTGAAGGCTGCTATTACATTCCCTGTCAGTCTTTTCTTTGAGGTGCTTGTGGGTCACCACAAACTTTCCAGACTCTGTCTTCTCATTTTCCTACTCAAGACTCCCTCTAATTGATCCTTCCCTTAATGTGGATATAGTACTTTTGTTGCAGAATAAGTGGGGAGGTGAACTAACATCTAAGATCATTACAGAGAATACTTCTGGTTATACTGTTGAATATTGCACCTTGGTTGCAATTAGTGCAAGAGAAGATGCAACAGACTTGCATAACCTGAAATCAGATCTCACACTATAACGAGCTAGAGTCAAAAGCTTTTATCCTCACACTTTGAAAGGACTCCCAGTATTTCAGCATGCTGATTCATTAATGTTCTTTGTGTTGGAGATGTGACTTGCAACATTAAAGACTTCCCAAATTTTGTTCCCATTGATTGTCACACTATTGGAATGGACTTATAAGATGTATGCCCAATTTTTTAATACTGTGTTCAGCAACTATTTTGGAAGGGAATCTATGTCTTCAAGCATACCTCTGACTTAAAATATCCTCAGAAGTCTCCAAGAATGATGATTATAGCTTATTTGGCATCTTTATCTTCAGAAAATGGAGTGGAAGAGTAGCAGCCACATTGCTGCAAAGCAAAGCAGATTCTCCTACAACACAACAGTATTAGCAAGAGGTGCAGCAATTGAAATGTGGATAATCACACTACCCTTGTACCACAGACCAGAAGGAATGAATCACAAAAAAATGTACAAACAGCAGAACAGACACCTCACATGCATTATCATGCTACACATGATTCAGCTTCCCAGCAAAAGACCAGGTTAAAAAATATAAAAGCTACTTCTATCAAGAATGATAAAGACATTTTGATTAATCTATTCCCACCAACTGCTTAGTTACAGCTTCTTCTGGCTTCTTGCAGAATCTGATACTGAACTCAAACAGATGACAGGGATTCACTGTGATTACACTGGCACAGTGTGCCAGTTTCCTTCTGTCCCCTCACTGATGTGCCCAGTAAATGTCATCTGCCAGAATTTAAAGCCAAGGGTCATCCACATAGTGGAATGTACTTCATTTTATGTATTCCAAAACATCATTACAACATAATGAGTCATAATTTTCAAATAAATCAATGATATTTCCAAGGCAGAAAACTTTAATGCTATACTTTATGCCTAATGATCCTCCTCTAAAATAGACTCTCTCCAAGAAACTGTCTGCAGGAGGAATATATACCTATGTCAGACCAGCCTCCAATTAGTACCAACTTCATTCATTCCTGTTATATTTCCCTTTATATTTTCCCATAACTGTTTCTCCATTATGTTAAACCCCTTGCCCTTGCTGATACTCGCTAGACAGATCATCACAGCCCAAAGCTTTAAGATATAACACTCAAAATCTTTATGAAAATATATACTGACATTTTGTTTTGAAACAGAGGCATGCTTTTTTAATTCCTGGTTTTTATGTTTGTTTCCATCATTCATCTCTTCTGGATAGAGAAGAATCACTCGATATCTACCTACAAATTCTAACAAATCTGTGAATAATTCATGCAGTGGAGGAGACCAAATTAGCTGTGGATATCTCCCTTTTCTCTTAAATTGCATTCCTATAGCACCAGTGTGGTTGTCAAGTTTGGAAAGTGAAACAGGTGCATCACTGGAAGGCAAAAGTTCTTTTCTAGATTAACGAAAATTCATGAGGAGGGCACTCTGTAGATCACGTCACCCCAGACTTTGAGTTTGTCACCTCATTTCATAGAGAAAAGCGGCATGCACTTAGGACAGATTCAACCTGAGAGTCCATCTCTGCATTAGGGGGAAAAAGCTAACAAATAAATAAAAAATACAACCCCTCATGACATGGAGCTCAGTATAAGGCAAAAGGAAATCAGTATTTTCTTTTTTTGTTACCAGTCAGTGAAGGAGGTTGGTCTGACCCTGTTCCATGCACACAGAACAAAGATTTTTGCTGTGCAACACAAGGAAGTACCAGCTCCTGCTTCTAGACTTGCATCTGTCCCTCCTCCCACATCTCACCCTTCCACTCTGCTAAACACTCCTGGCTCAAGATGATAGCATGGAAAAGATCCAGGGACACTGCCTGCAGCACCCCTTACCTCAGCCTGTCACATGTCCTGAAAACAAGCCACTGCCCACCACGTAACAGCCTAGTGCTGTCCTCCAGGTCACTCCCAGCTGCACATATTGCTTGTTCAAGAGTAACAGTTGGGCACTTCGTCATAGCAATGCACTGTTCAAGAAGTGACCTCTGACATCCTGAGCGTGAGCCTCCCAGGCAAGCATCAAGGTAAGGTTTGAAGCAATGCTCACAAAGAACCTGATCCAAACTTGTTCCCTCCACACTGGCACACTGTGGAAGAGCCATGGGAGTTTTCTGTACTATTTCCAACCTCATTTCTCTTCCATCTTGGCAGCCAGGTCACAGCTTGCATTGCTACCCTTTATGGGAAAGCTTGAAGCTGTGAGCACTACTGCACTGCTGTGTGGTTCCTATCACTGGTAACATGGACAATATATTCCTGGAGGTGAACACAGAAAATACAGATCTGAGCAAAGAATTTAACAGTGTTTTTCCCCTAAAACATGTTTCAGAAAGAACTGATTACACACATACAAAAGCTTTCTTCCTCAGTGTTATCATGAGGAAAAAAAAAAAGAAATCTTAACTTTAGAGTAACTTTTTTTTAAAAAAAAGACTTTTTAAAAAAAGACTTTTACAGAGACAGTATGAAATATCTTGCATATAACTACAAGCAGCAAGAAAGTCTCTAAGTGTTTATACAAGTTCCAGTCCCAAATTTACTTTTTTCACTTATCAGCAAATATATTCTCAGTCTTCAGTTGTTTTCTTTTTCTCCCCCCCCCCCCTTTTTTTTTTTAATTTATACCTTATAGATAAAACACTCCCCAGATTCAAGATCAGATATTGAAAATGGAAGGAATAATTAGTTTCTAAATATATGCAAGGTAAACTATCAACCTTTCATCCTTTCTGGCCTTGAGTAACAATCTTCATTTTCCATCTAGTGTCTTAATGAAAGCCACTAAAGTTTAAAAGCATAAAACTGTCTTCTCTGAGAGGCCTAACACATTATACTACATCCAAGTAACACAACAGGCTTTGATTGCTGCTTAGGAATCAAATAAATTGTTTGACATAATTGTTTACTCAGTAACATCAGGTGTCTGCACCAGGTAAAGGTAGATGGGTACAACCTAAATAGTCCTAAAATTTAACGGCTACTGGAGGGTGTTAATAATTGTGCTTTCATGAGAAAGATGGAGTTTGTACAACTGGAGTTGGAGTACTTCTCAAGGAGGTTGGAAACAACATGGACTGTGCTGGATTGAGTCTCCTTCACATCTCCTTACTGTCTTTTTACAGTGTTGTAACTAATCTGTCAGTTGGCTTTGATTAAAGTTGTGTCTGGCTCTAGTTGGTGCCAACTTCATGGCAATTTCCCAATTCCATCACATAGCTGAAATTATCCATCTGGAAAAAAAATAAAAGGTACTAAGAATATACTGGGAACATTAAAGAATCAGACCTCCAGTGCTTCCCCTCCCCGAAAATGGTATGAAGCAAATCAACTGTGAAGTAAACCAAGAGCAGAAATTGGCATAAATTATGCAAGCTATCTCAACTGAACATTCCACCTCCACCCCCCAGTCTTATCCCTGCTTTACCTAATGCAGGAAAATTATTTCAGACAGATGTTTTGTTTTGTTTTTGTCTTCTTTTATAAATCACCAGGAGCACCTCCCACTGGGTTTCTCGGGAGACTACTAAAATAACATCAGTAATACAGTACAAGTGTTCTATCATTAGTCATCGGGATGAAGATCATTCTGGCTTTGTCTACTTGTCTCCGTGATTTCTTTCAGTGCATCAGCACGGTCCTTTGTTTGTTCTCTGCCAACACACTCATCATTCTTCAATCCTTGTAGTACCTATGCGGCAAGTTATTACACTCAAAGCCTTATCATGGGCAAATGGGAAAATGCTTCATTTGGAAAGCCAAGAATTTATTGTTAGACTAATTAAAATCTTAACAGCCTAACTAAAATACAATAAACTGTTATTACAGTGCAGTTATAATGATACTAACCTTTGGAGTCCCAATTATGTAAACAATACAATGCACAGCTCAGTAATACAGCTAACAACTGCTATACAAAAAAGTGCTCTCTCTTACCCTGCACCTCTGACTCTCAAGTGTGATAGTAAGTCAGCCTCAAGAATCAGCTTGGGGGCAGGTGAAGAGGGGGGAGATAATGGGGGTCCAGGGTCACAACAAGTTGGTAGCATTTTTACACTTATATCTTTTTTCACTGATGTGCAACTTGGTATTACATCCATATTTGCTGTAGGCGAGAAACACGTGCTCTCTCTCCATAAATCAGATACCTGTTCCTTTTGTCTTTGCTACCTCTAAAACTGGTTTAGATCAGCTCTGCAGTTCTTTGGATAAAAGCCCTAAAGCCTTCAGTATTATCCCTTGCCCCTTCCATTATCACCATGTGCCTCTACTCCTCTACATCATATCCAGTGACTTTTGTGGTGGCCCCTTACTGTCATACCATGCCAACATTAACCCATGTTATGTTATGGTACAACCATAAATGTTTCATTCTAATAACTGCTTGTTACAATTGCTTATATAAAATTATGGTAGTTACTCATGCTTAAACACGATTAAGCAAGAGTAAACCAAATTATGCAATAGCTTCCTTGTCATTTAAATGAATTGTTGTTGCAGCAAAACAAACAAAACTAAAACTCCAGCTGGAGATGACAAAATCAGGCAAAGCCTAGTAAGAATCAGTTGCAAGGCCTTATAAAGTGATTAAGCTTACACAGTAAACAGGTTACAGGGCCATAATGAGTGAGACACACCACCTCAAAACATCCAAACTCCAAGTTTCAGTGTCCTCAAGCTTTTTGCTACAATATGCTAAATAATTGGAGATTTTTCTCTCTTTTGCTTAGACTAACTGGCATTCACAGAGACTACATACAGTGGATCTTAATCTACTAGGCTGTGAAAAAGTCAAGCCCTAACACAAAACAAATGAAAGGCTTTCTGTCAACTGTCAAGTGGGTTAAAGAAGCAGATGTTACCACCTTTTGACAGGGGAAAGAAAAGCCACATTTTCAGGCAAAAGAGTCCCTTAACACATATTGAAAAGCCTGCACAGTGTAATGTTCGATGCAACCCAGAAAGTCCAATATGTGAAAGCAAGTAGTTGCCTACAGCTATCTTTTGAGACATGTGAGGAATCAAGAAAGCCATCGAAGAGCACGCTCTTCTATGCTCAGCAGGGTTTGCAGTGTTACATCCTCATTATGCCAAGCACCACACAGAGTGCAGCTTGTAGAAGACTGAAGATTGTAAGGAGATCCTCTACTGTTACATATATTCACAAAATCAGAACATTTGCTCTGGTTTGAGCTAAACCTATTCACCTTAATCCCATTTCTATTTGAATGAAGTCATCCTCCCTTAAATATAATGTGGGTCAGACACAACCCACTTCTGTTTTCACAGAACTGCTGAGGCAGGAAGGACACTCTAGAGATCTTCTGGTCCAACCCCTGCTCAAGCAAGGTCAGGTAGAGTAGGTCACCAAGGACTGTCCAGTCAGGCTTTGAATATCTTCAAGAGTGGTGACTCCACAATCTCTCTGTGCCATCTGTGCCAGTGTTCAGTTACCCACACAGTAAAAAAGTGGGTTTTTTTTTTATGGAATTGGATGGAAGTTACTGTGTTTCAGTTTGTCCCTGCCGCCTCTTGTTCTGCCAGTAGGCACCACGAAGAAGAGTTTGACTCTGTCTTCTTTAGTCCTCTAGATATTTATACACAGTGATGAGATTTTCTCCCCAAGCTTTTTTTCCTGCTAGATGAGTCAAGGCTCTGTCGTTACTCACCTGAAAAATGCTCTGGTCCTTTAGTCATGTCTGGAGAGGCCAATAAAGGGCCACAATGTGCCCATGTCTCTCTTCTACCAGGAAGCCCAACGCTGGACATATTGTTGCAGATGCAGCTGTACCAGTGCTGAGTAAAGCGGAAGGATCACCTCCCTTAGCCTGCTGGCAACACTCCTAATGCAGTCCAGAATGCTGCCTTTGCCATGAAAGTCCATTGGTGGCTCATGCTCATCCTGCAGTCCACTAGGACTCCCAGGTCCTTGTCTGTAAAACTTATTTACAGCATTATCTGCAATTTGAGCCTATGAACACACACTAGCATAGGAAAATGAGTCCTCATTTCTGTGAGCACTTGCATTGATCATCTACGTGCAGATGATGTGAAAACGTCACAGAGGCCAATGGCACAAGATGGCTGGATTAACAAGCGTGTTGTACTGCAACTGACGTTCACTGATTGTCCTTGAGATGTTTTTGCATCATTTACTTTCCTTCAAAGAATGGCAGAAAGAAGTTGCAAAGCTTTTCAACACAACTACCTGGCTAAGCCTCCCTTACATCTGACAGACTATTCCCATAGTCTTCTGTAGAAACTCCTGTTTTCAGTTAAAGAACACCTGGTTGCATGCTTGGTTTACATGAAATAATGCAACCTCTTGATCCGGAAGCTGAGAACATGTCTTGAAATTTCCAACAGCAATAGAAACTACCTTGTGTCTTGACTTGGGAACCCTCAAGGGGCTGTATTCATCTAAAAGCTTCCCTGGATGGTATGGCCTTATGCCTACACTATGTTTATTTCCTGTGCTTTAGACTCAGGATGCAACACCAGGCTGACAACATCCATTGCCAACGAAGTGCAAAAAGGAAAAAAACAAAAAAGCAAGATTACTCCCATTTGAAGACATGCTTCCATCCCTTCTTCAACCTTAAGAGCCTTTGAGTACTTGCCAAGTTAATTACCTTTTCATTTTTATGTAAGTTTGCTGATTCACAGAGCTTGACGAAGAAAGTTCTGAGGGAAACACGCATGTTGCAGTACTAAAGAAGAGATCTTTGTGTAAGCAGCTCAGCTGGAAAAAGCAAGCAACAGGAACCTTATGAAACAGTTTGACCTTAAGTTTCCAGTCAAGTTATGTGTACCCTCCCACACACAGACAACATTTACCCTCCTGGACTTCTTGCAGTGAATCTGCAATCTACCACATACCATGAGGTCCCGAGTCCACACTGCATGACTCATATGCACAAAACTCAACAGCAGCCCTTCTTTTGAGTTTATCTGAAAGAAAAAAAATCCATGCTTTCTCTTCACACTGGTCGTGCTGAGACAGAGACAAGCAAGGTGGAGCATTTTAGAGTGGCCTCCTGCTAATAAGCTGAGATTTCCAAAGTGGGCTCAGGCAGATGAAGCCATAAAAGAAAAAAGTATTGTAATTCCAATTCATTGGCCCCTAGTGGAAACAAGGAAATGAATAAGGGAGCTGCCTAACAGTGATCCAAGAATGATTAACATTTGTCTTATTGCCTTAACACTTTCCTTTTTAATTCATACAAGGAGACATGCACTCGACAAAACTTTCAAAGAAAATACTTAGTATTAATTTTTCTTCCTTCTATCTACAAAGCTAAATATCATCTACATCAAACAAACATGTTTCTGACCTACTGAGGCATGTGGCTGTCCAATGAGAATGAGCAAGTTTTGTCTACCTTCAGTGGAGCTTCGGTATCAAAATTAACACACTTGCCACCCAGAAGTCCTTTGAACCTTTAACTTTGTACAATATTCAACGTAATTTCTCCACTGCCCAGTTTGGTACAAGTTGTCATCATTGCCCATCTCCCTCTTATAACCCAGTCGTTTGAACAACATGCTATGAAATAGCTACATAAACCATAGACCCACTTGATACTTAACCAGTGGGCTGAGCAAGGAGACCTTCCATTGCTTTAGTGCCTATGGACCTGCTTCACCTACTGTTTACAGTAAAATTTATATATTTTTAAAAAATATATTAGTCATCATCTATATGGTGCCGCAAGATCTTCAAAGAATCTACTCTGCCTCTCAGGAGCAGCCACCTCCAAGCATCAGCCAGATAATTGTACTCCATAATAACCTCCGGAGCACCCACATTCACGTAACTAAGTCAAGCTCATGTGCAGCAGTCAGTGCACAGACACACACTCTTTCCGGAGACAGGCTCACTTCAGACTTATGGTTCTGATTCATCTGGGATCCTGCCCAAATTCTTCATCTGCTACAGCTGAGGAAAGAAAGGCATGAGGAAAGAAAGGCATGGAAGTACCCTCCAGCAGTAAAAATGGATGCTCAAATTCAGGCAAGTCCCATTCTCTTCATGAAGCAGAGGAATGTTACAGTTTCTTCTAGAGCTAAAAGAGTCATTGTTCTGTCAAACACTTCTTCTTAAAGTATTCTTGAAGCAGAGGGGCTTCTTTGAGCCCTCTCTGAGACAGGCTGAACAAACACTGATCCCCTGCTAGATAACCTGAGCTAACACATGCTCACAGCAAATTTTTTCTAAAGCCAGGTGTTTCTCTTGCAGCCTCATAAGCAAAAACATGAGGCTATTGTTAGGCAACATTTCTACTTACCAAGACAGTTTCAGATACAGACTTTTAAAAGGAACATTATTAAATTTTGCAAAGTTTTTAGTATTTTGTCTCCTGTGCTTCTCATGAAATTTTTAAAGCTCTAAATTTACGTGGAAACTAAGCTTCGGTTTCATTGTCCTTACAAAGCTGTTAGATATAGACTTCCCCTTCAAGCACTTGAAATGGAAGTATTTATTTGGCTGTGTGCTTCGTGAAATTCACTACAGCTGCAGGGCACTCAGGATATAACAGATTGTTCCCCCTCTCCCACTATAACACACAACTATGAGCACAGTAGTCTGCACAAGGAATAAAGGAAGGAACTAGAGAGCTGAAGGTGTGACTTCAGAACAAAGCTGTAAAACCATTTGACAGCTTTTGTAGATAAAGATCTAAAGGGGGCTCCTAATGCATCAAAACAGCAACACAGAATAATTTGTAAAAGCTGCAAGCTCAGGTGGATCAGATTAAAAATACCTTACAATTAGAGAAGTCATGACTTTTTTAGTTATTACTTTTAAAAACAGCACAAAAAGCCCAAAAGAGCCATGCTCTACTCATGCATTGAAGGTTAGTAAATCACCAAACAAATCAGAAGCAAATGTTTTTTTGAAAAGAAATATGAAGTCTTGCAAAAGAGACTCCACATAGTAGCTAGACATTGCAATGTCTCTATTGCAATTATGTTGAAGGTGTTGACAATGACAACATACAAAGGAACAGTGCAATTAACTTTAAGGGCCATTTATTCACTCTAAGTTTCAAGAAAAAGATTTCCATAAGAAGCCCATAGCTTTTCAGTAAAACACATAGAACTGGCACTAAAGGCATCATCTGGATCCACACAACCCCCTCACTTAAAATATAAGTAGATAAAGCAAAGCGAATAGACACAGCACTTGTACATATATTGGATCCTCTGATGTTTGGTCAGCTTGGCAAATGGTGGTTTTGTTAGATGAAGCTGTGCCTTTCCATGTTCCAGACTCCACTTGCACATACAAGTTTGCCACTAACTCCAGTCACAATCCTTTCAGACCTGCCTCTGTATATTTACCAGCAGCTCAGCTGCTCTTGCTCTCTTAACGAACTTGAAATTTACATTTTGTTTCTTCCAGTCTTCTTGCTTGAATTTTTGCAGCTGGCACTTCTTTCTTCCTCTATAGCTAGTGGCTATCAGGTGGTGTGTGACAGATCCATCATCAGCCTCCATCATCTGACTGTGACCAACAACATCTAAGACATCTGTATACCTGGGCCTCACCCCTCTTCCACTCTAGAGAGCTGCTGACCAGATGCAGTGCCCTTTTTTAGCACCTAAAACCACAACAAAGCCAATGAGTACTCCTACAAACTACTCAGATACCATGGTACGTGCTCGGAGGTTGAAAAGTCTCGGGAAGGAGCCTTCACACCCCCTTCTACTAATGGAGAAAGAGAAACAAAGAAGTAGAATAGGAATATGACAACAGATTTTTATTTTTTTTTCCTGCATCAAAGATAAAATTTGATGTGAAATAAGCACCCTGGCAGTAGTATGCATTGCACAGGTAAAAACATGCTTGAATAAGAAGTTTGCAAGTTATTTGTCAGATCAATCACTGCAAGAGGCAACAACAGGGGTTTACTGACATCTTCATATTGCAAATAATTTCTATTCTATTCTCCCATGTATTCCAACAGCTGTGCTAGCAATGTTCTTGGTAACAGACTTCAGATTCTCCAATTTATTTGTGTCTGCTATATTTAGGTTTGTTGTTCAAACCTCTTGATCTGACTATTGGCATGACTCATCAATTGTCAGTGGCATATTATTATAACTCATCAGCAGAGACAGTAGCTTCTGAATAAAATTAGTTGACTGGAATCCTTTTTGAGCTAGTCAGCAGTAACCACTAGAGAAGAAGCTGTACAATTTCTAATTTTGTGTTATTGATCCAAAAATGTTAGAGATAAAACACTGCTGGAAAACTTCCTGGAGATTATGTCAATACATGCTGAGTATTAATACAATAATTTTTAAGAAGCCAGACACAATGATTCATCTCTTTTAATATGTGCCTGGACTTCGGCATTACCTGTTATAATTTACATATTATTATTTACACTAACTGAAAAGCTTACCTTTCTGCTAAAAACATATATTTTAAGGTTTAACAGGAAAATTTATCCCAGCCTGAGCAACAGTTCTCTGAGTAATTTCTTTAACTGTACAGATTTATTTGACTTTTCAACCTCACAGGTAACTTTACTATATGAGTATGAGCTCTGAGAGCTGCATTTTTGGCAAGTTCCCCTATGCTGCAATTTGTTCTTGATCCAGCTTCACAACAGAGATCAGTCAAAGCAATCCCTGGACTTTGCTGAGCCAAGCATGTCTGCCCAACATAGCCTTTGAGAAGATTGGAGTGACACACTATACCAGTGGAAGCTGTGGTATTTGGGGAAAGGCAGCAGCCTCCAGTTTTGGGCATGCTCCGAACTCAGGTTAGCCAGGAGCCCTGTCTTCTTTTGGAGGAAATACACTGCTCATTGGCTGCTAAGTGGCTTTTTGCTAGCATTGTTTATGGGCATGCTCATTCTATAATTTGGCAAGGTAAGTTGTTATCTGGCACATCAAAAGTTGCTAACTCCAGGTAGAAGCAATTTTAAGAGGCTTTCCTGGCACTATAATTTGTCCTCATTCAAATTCTATCAGGGAATAATTTTTAGCTCAACGAAAAGAAAAATATCATCCTACTATCTTTCCGGGATAAGATTATCTAAATGGGATTTAAACCAGTATCTTTACAAAGAAATCTTTGTTTGCATGCCCAGCACACCAAGCAGTACCTTCAGAGTGCCAGTGAAATTTAACTGACCGCATCACCTTTACCAATAAGGCAGGAAAACTTCACAAGTATGGTTGGAAGTCCGAGATCTCTCATCTTTAAACAGTTTACATTTGACAATATTGATTATTAATGCCCTCCTTTTATCCCCTACTCATGTAGCAGAATTTGCTGTTCACCAGCTCACACAATACTGACTTGATCTACATACATCCCTGGTACCCTCTTGACACCACAACAACACAGGGCTGTCTACAGTAGCCACATCAACACAGGCTGCCAACCTGCAGATCAGCCTCCCTAGACCAATGTCCTGAGACCACATGAGTTGCCTGTAATGATCAGTCACACTCAAATGACAGCAATGAAGTAACAAGAACATTGAGCCTATTGCCTTTTTTTTCTTTTTCTTCCTTTTTTTTTTGTTTTATCTCCCCACTTGAAATTATGCCATTTAAGCTCTTCTTTTTTTTTTTTTTTATTACTCTAGTATTTGATGATACTACAGAACTCAGCAGCAAGGTAATAAAAAAAGGTACAGATCAATCACAAACCTACCTTGCTGCAAAATACATGTGTAATGACTATGCCACACTAATTAGATAACATGACATCTTCCTGAGGGTGTCACACTGCAATGTCACTCCTGTGAAAGGCTGCACATCTTCCTATTTTGGGAGAACCACTCTCCTCTTGGACTTACCTACACACTATGGAAGATTTGTCCCTCCTTCCCACGTGCCGATTTAGAGAAAGGAAACAGAATGGACATGGTTGACAAATAGGAAAAAGACATCATATTTATCTTCACAAGTGGTAGATTCTGGAACAGGGACTTAGGCTGTTAAGATAGTTTTTAAATCAACACAGAAAAATCCAGTCAGAATGTCAGTAAATAGACCTGCATCAAATCATAAACAAGCAGAAAACCAGAAAGTGGGTTCAGGCTTTAGTCCAAAAATTACTGTGACAACCTCACAGTAATACAGCACTGGACAGCAGGATTTACAAACAGCAGCATCTATTTTATCCTGAAAGGCTTTCCTGTTACTCGTTTACCACCAGTTACAGCCAAATCCCAAGCCATGATTTCAAGTGTGACATCATGGTGGGTTTTCATATGCAGGGCTTGATCTTTCATATTCTTCCCTTGGAATTTCTATGTAACCATCATAATGACTTTAGGAGAATACTGACCAATGTGTTTTTACCAGTGCCTCAGTCTTTTGCAGGATCCCACACTTGTACAGTTTCTATTTCGATTCTAAGCCAAATTCCATCACTTTTCTGTACCATATTTCCTCTTGCTTTACTCACTGGTTCCAAACCTAACTAAGAGGCCAAAGATGAGAGGAAAGCAGACCACCTCTTTAAAAATATCCTCTCTTCCAGGAAGAGTAAACTGCTTCAATATGGACAGTCTGAGCAGTTGCTCACACTACATAAAGACAGCTTCCTTGATGAATCCATCACAGCACAGGATTTAAAATGAGCAAGTAAGTGCTGGAAGTGAATAAATAATTCAGTAGGAGACTTGCCATATATCTAAGATTTATTTTATTATTAAAGTTAAAGGCTCACTGGAGATTACAGGAAAACTTTCTGGAGGACAGGTTTTCTACCAGCCAATGATTTGTGCAAGTATTACATTGGTTAACTTGTATTTCCGTGCTGTTGACAAGAAGGGGTTCTTCATGTGCATGGCTGCATGTTCACGTTTTTAAAATGCTGCACTCTTGCCACAAGCACCACCCCTGGGGTCCACCATGTCCTATACAATAGCAAGCACATACAGTGTTCCTTTGAGTTCTGAGGTCATTCTGCTAAACTTTGCAAGAGATAATAACTGTTAAAGATTCAAGCCTAAACAAATCAATTTAATAGATTTGTTTCCTTGGTAGGGAAGGAGATTTTAAATCAAATTCATACAGGTTGAAGGCCTATCTTCAACCCAGCATCTAAGCAGCAGAATACATCATCTTGTGACACTATTATCCTCTAAAGATCTTTTCTGTAATTTCCAGTGGGCTTTTAGCATCTTCATGGGGAATAAATCTCAGCTACCGACACATGCTTAGCTTTTCTGCCAAATGATGAAATGAACCAAGTTCTGAAAGGGTTCAGAACTTTCCGTGGAAACTTACTTTTTCTCCCCCATTTCATTGTTTTCACCTGTCTGTGCATCCTGCAGTCTCTTCTAATTGCACTTACTTTCGAAGTATTGCATTTCCTGGCCAGATTCTTATCTTGGGTACAGCAACACAATTCAAAATAAAGTATTACATCAGTGAAGTTCATTTACTTTGAGAAGTAGCTCCACTTTTAGTCCCAAAAATAATTGCTCAGGTATTTTCAAATATATAGCGGACATAGAAACTAATTCCTGAAAGCCTAACTAGGTAACTAAATCAACTCTGCTCAAGCCCATACTCTATCTCTTCCAGTAATTATTGGTCTCCCTAGAAGAAAGATTTTGAGGGCCAGTCACTCCAATGAGAGTTAATTAGTTTGTATCAGGTCTTAGTCAAGAAGCAGCAATTAAGCATCTGCATCTATCCTATTGAAATTATTTTACTAACCATAGCTCTTAATTTTCAGATTAATATAAGGAGTGTCCAGTGCCTTACCTACCCTCACAGTGGAAAAAGTCTTCCTTATATCTCATTTAAACCTACCCTCTTCCAGTTTAAGACGGCTACCCCTCATCATTACACTTCATTTAAGTAGCAGAAGGTTGCTATCAGCTCTCCACACAGCCTTCTTTCTCCAGGCTGAACAATGCCAACTTTCTAAGCCTGTCCGTACAGGGGATGTGATCCAGCCCTCTGCTGATCTTTGTGGCCCTCTGCTGGACCTGTTTGAGCAGCTCCCTATCTTTTTGACACTGGGAGCCCCAGAGCAGAGAAGAGATAATCACCTCCCTTGACCTGCTGGCCACACTTCTCTTGATACAGCCCAGGACCCAATAGGCTTTCTGGCCTGTGAGTGGGCTTATTCAGTTTTTCATCCACCAGTACTCCCAAGTCCTTCTCCACAGCTCTGCTCAACTCATTGCCAAGCCTGTATTTGTGCTTAGGATTGCCCCAACTCCTGCACAGGACCTTGCACTTGGCCTTGTTGAACTTCATGAGGTTTGCACAGGGCCACCTCTCAACCCTGCTAAGGCCCCTGTGTAACATCCCTTCCCTCCAACTTGTCAGCTGCACCACGTGCATCACCTGCACATTTGCGGAGAGTACACTAGGTCCCACTGCCCATGTCACTTACAAAGATGTTAGACAGTGCCAGTCCCTACACCAGTCCCTAACGAACAGCACTCATTATCAATCTCCACTTGGACATTGAGCTGTTGACCGCAACCCTGAGTGCGACCATCCAGCCTGCTCCTTATCCACCCAGTGGTCAATCCATCAAGCCCATGTCTCTCAAATTTGGAGACAAGGATGTCATGTGGGACAGTGTCAAATATATATGTGAAGTCATAGGTAAGTGAATTAAAAGTGTAACTTGACTATGAGAAGTATTCCAAGAACCAAAACAAATCATCTGTTAACAGATGTATGTGTGTGGCAGAACATTAATATCTTCTACTCCACCTGCTCCTGTGAAAAACTTTCTGCTAACCAACTAGCCCAGGACTCTCTTCAGGTTTTCCCGCCTGCTGGTACAAACAAATCTACTCTGTGCAAAGAACAATCTCTGAAGAAGATACATGATGCAAAGCCAGATCTAAAGCATACTGGAGGACTTTCAGTTCCTGTCTGGACTGCCATGAGACAGTGTGATACAGGATGCTAGCAGGATAGTCTCCAGGGGATCTCTCCGGTTTGCAGCAGGACAGTGCTGAACTTGGTTTAGCCTCTGGAAGCCACAGTGGTACAAACCTCTCAGTCTTATCTGGCTAGGCAACCAGAAGTGACCGCTTCCTCCCTTTGTTACTGCATTACCACGTGGTACTGTATGACTTTGTATCCAGCATTTCTATCGCTGTTCTGGATAAGGAGCTCACCTAGGGCAGCTAATTCCTCGCTTTGATTCCAACAGGGCTATTCTACCAGCACAAAGGCTGTATTAGCCTCTAGGTTCATGCTTTCCAACACCATCTTAGTTGGAACTCTAATTTATTTCACAGTCAATAGAAACAACTTGACCCTACCAATTCAGTTTAGCACAGGTGCAATGTTAGTTCCCCCATTTACTTGCACGTATTAATTTTAATTTCTATAACTTGGCTTTTCATTGTTCTTTAACCACAAGCAGCAGCATCTTGTAGATTTCTTGTTATCTTATTTACTTATCTGTAGTCAAATGTTGTTTGTGACAACAAAAAACCTCCAAAGTGTTTCAATGACTCCAGTTGTTTCTTCACATAGTCCCAAGCATCATCCTTCTCCAGTTTGTACTAGGAATGGGTAAGCTAATACCCTAAACTCATTGCTACAGAACATAAGGAACGGGAATCCTATGTAAATTAACTCCCATTGTCAGTGTTTCCTTTGGCACTTGTGAAACAACTGGTCTAAAAAAGCAAGCAACTATGATAAAGAGGCACCTGCTGTTCTTTTTGTCAACGTCGAGGAAATTTATTAGCTGACCTACAAATATGAAGATCTACTACTCTGCAAGTGTCTGCTCTACTCCTGTGCCCCTTCACTCCACTTCACTCCAAATCACTAGGTTTTCAAGCACTGGTATGACAAGGAGTCTTGATAAAGCAGCATTTCCTTCCCAAGTTCAATACATTAACCAATGATGGTTAATCCAATTACTCTCTAGTAACTTCACTGCAGCAACAGTCAGGTCTTCCCACAGCAGATACCAGCAGAAGCATAACAGGTTTTCCATCTGAAGTCAGTCACCCTGTGTGCACACAATCCTGGGCTCACAGCTGCAGCCTAGCAGTGTCCACACATAGAGGACTTGCCCTCCCAGATGAATACACTTCCCCAAATGAACAGGCTAATCAAGGCACCTGCTAGGGATGTTAAGAGGACATCATCTTCCCTAAGATCCAAGCTCTGCCCTCAGCAGCCTTCTTTGTATGCTCATAGCAAACATCACTCCCCTGCACCCAGCTTTCCTTCCTGCACCTCTCCTTGCCCAGCCAGGCAGCTTGTGGAAGGGGGTCAGAACACACAGCCAAGATCCCTCATTAGTGCATTTTCTTCTTTACGGCCATCAGAGTGCCAAGACAGGTCAGCACTGTTTGTAATGGCACGCACAGCTGGAGACTAGACAGATCTCATTAGGCATTTCTAAATCTGCCTTTAGAATTGAAGATGAAGCTCAAACACAGAGGCAGCTGCAGAAATGCATCTTTGGCCAGTCTGGGTAAATTGTAAGTTTACCCAGCAGTTGGAAGAGCTGTACAACCATCCTGCTTAACATGTCATGGCATTCTGAAGGATTTCTTGCAGGCCTTCTGATTAGCTCAATTTTTTCTTATTATGCAGAAATGGGTTTGGATATTTGTTTTGCACATTCTTCCATGCTACCAGTCCAGGCTCTGCTCTAACTACAGACTGACATTTCTTACTGAGGTGCAGGAGTAGAGATGCAGGACATATAACCAGGCCTGGACAAGCACAACATGTGCCACTTTAGATTTATATCCACAACAGAGAAATCCCTGTATCCATCCAAAAAAGCCCAGCTCTTTGCTTCAAAGCCATTTCTGAACATCAAGTCAGAAATGCTCTTTGCCCCTTTCTTCACTAGAAAAATACACACACATAATAACCCCCTGCAGCGCTATAGACTGGGGGAAGAGTGGCTGAAGAGCGGCCTGGCCCAGAGGGACCTGGGAGTGCTGGTTGACAACCAGCTGAACATGAGCCAGCAGTGTGCCCAGGTGGCACGGAAGGCAAATGGCACCCTGGACTGTATCAGGAATAGTGTGGCCAGCAGGTCTAGG
>JANHFX010007997.1:51134-65903 GCA_027560015.1 Chloroceryle amazona
GCCCCTGTACTTGGCACTGGTGAGGCCTCAACTTGGGTACTGTGTGCAGTTCTGGGCCCCTCACTGAAGGAGGACATTGAGGTGCTGGAGCAGGTCCAGAGGAGAGTGACGAGGCTGGGGAAAGGACTGGAGGGAAAGTCTGATTAGGACACACTGGGGAAGTTGGTGGTGGTTAGCCTGGAGGAGACCTCATCACTCTCTACAACTACCTGAAGAGAAGCTGTAGTCAGGTGGGGGTTGGGTTCTTCTCGCAGGCAACTAGTGATAGGGTTAGAGGGCATGGCCTGAAACTGCAGGGAAGGTTTACATTAGATATTAGCAAGCATTTCCCCCAGGAGAGGATGATCAGGCATTGGAATGCACTGCCCAGGAAGGTGGTGGAGTCACTGTCTCTGGAGGTGTTTGAGTAAAGGCTGGATGTGGCACTTAGTGCCATGGTCTAGCCAGTGTGGCAGTGTTGGGACATAGGCTGGACTTGATGATCTCAGAGGTCTTTTCCAGCCTCAATAATTCTGTGGTTCTGTGACTGATGAGCTTACCCGCATTGAGCTGCAGAGAGCACACTGAAAAGGCATCCCAGCTCCCTTCTGACACACCAACCATACACAGTTTCTGGCATCTTCCCTTTTTCTCTTCCCTGAGCCACTGCAGAGCAAGGCAGGCTGCCTCCTATGCCTAACTACTTTCTTTAACAACTGAAAATTCATTTTCAAATTGCAAACAACTTGACCTTTTACATCCTTCTCCAGACTTCTGAGATTTTTGCTATGCTCTTGATATGAGATTCAATGTTTTCATCCTAACGATTCAAAGTCCTCAGAATTCACATTTTATATGCAGTTCCCCAAACTAATTTAACTCCCTTATGCATTTTGTGATCTATTTTTCATCACTTCTAGTAAAGTAACACCTCTGTTTAAACATGTTAAAAGCTGCCCCTTTATAATGCTCTTCAGCAAGTGGATTAGAATAGGCCAACAGGACTAAGGATTTTCCTAGTCAGAACTAAAAAGGGTGAACCAGAAGTAAAGAGAGGGAGAACAGTTATGTAGAAAGCCCATGGCAATCAGTAAGTTCCTTGCATCAGCATATCATGTTTAGAGCAATAATAAAGTGACAAACAACAAAGAAAGGTTTTTGCATATCTTCAGTTAACAAGTTTGTGACCCAAGCACCACACATTTCTGGGCATAAAAGAACCCTTTCTTCACTTTTCTATGCCCATACCTGAACAGAATAAGGTAGGAATCCGGTATGTCTGTTCTCTCATAACTAGCTAAGCATCCACGTTCTTGGTTATGCATCCATCACTGCCTAAACTTCCATGTGTCACTAAATTATACTGAAGGAAATACTGCTTCACTGAAAATGGCTATTTGAATTTAATGGTAACTGGTTTGTATCCCAGGGGTATTATCACTGTTGCAGTTACATTTCTGCAATTAATTAGTTCATTTTCTGACCTGGATGATTATGTGGCACTTCTCCATGGCAACACTGATATGTGGAGTTCAGTTTCAGAAAGAGAAGAAACCCACAAACCCTCAGATTTCTACATAGCTGGCAACACCAGCAGCAAGAGCACTCAGGCTGCAAATTCTATGAGACAGTAGCTGTTTGTCTAATTTCTGCTGTGCTTCAGCGACTGGCAGGTTTAGTGTTGCCCAGTGCGTAGCTGGCTCTCCACGATGAGGTTTGCAGCTGATTAGTCATGTGTTGACTCATTATTTCAGACATGCTAGAAAAACAGTCAAAAGGAATGGCATGGGGCTTTATAACATTTCACATTCTACCCTCATCTAAATGGAGCTGGGCTACTAGGGAAGTGCCATTTATTTCTTGCCATGTTACAGGACTCGCTCCCCATTGTCTGGCTCAATCATGCCTCTGACACCAACTCCTTTGTAATAACAAGAATTAGCACCTAGGCTTTAGGCTGTTCTTTGTTGGAAAATCCTAAGACAGTCTGTACATTTGGAGAAGCACATTCAGACATCTATTAACTTGCCCAGTAGTGAAATACTGACACCTCTGAGTTGCAAAGTGATACATGCTTTGCAGCGGACATCAAAGCCACCACAAAGAATTAAATGACATAAAAGTCACACAGAGTTACCATGACTCTACCTGGTCTGGAAAGAGTTATCGATGTTGAAAAAGTTGTAAATTGCCGTTATTTCCTCATACTTCAATAAATCAGGGATCTACTACTATTTTCTAAGGAAACACAAAACCTCAGGAGAATTAATAAGTAAAATGAGAATACCTATCATGGAGTAAAAAAAAAAAAAGCAACACCAAATCATCTGCAAGCAATTTTTGCCTTCATTGCACTGATGTGCTTCAACCCAAGGAATTAATAATGGCTACTCAGCCACTTCTAGTCTGGCTCTCAACATCCCTGACTGAAGCTTTTCTGTTTTGAGAAATTAACCAGAGCAGTGATAGACACCTTGCTTCCTGCCCACCAGACAGCTTAATGGGGGTGGAGAATCCTCTCTCCAGTCCAGCAAAAACCTTGTGATTTGTATAGAACAGATGTCCATCAGAAGAAACCTTCCCATTTCAGACTGGTCCTTGGCTGCCACAGCAGGGAGAGACACAGAAACCCTACAGGCCCTTGCAGCACAAGCTAACCCTAGCTCTCTTACCTCTACCGTGCAAAATGCTTGGGGAAGCTCATTTGGTTCCTGTGTGCACTGTTACCAGTGGAGCTGTCTAAACGAATTACAGTAAAACAACAGCTTCCATTTCTGATGCACGCTGTTGAAGTCTCATCCCAAAACATCCTTGCCGTTACAACTACCAGCTTCCTATCCCTAGTGGTGGTGACCACAAAGTATCTAGTGCAGACACAAAAAAAATCAGACTTTAAAAGCAGCACAAATTGTTAACTAACCCCCAGACAACAGAAGAATGTTGGATTGGAGCAAATGGGAAGTAACAATTCCAGCAGTGCCTAACTTACTTAAGGTGCTCTGTTCAACAGCATCTTACAGGCCAGTGGCATTAGAAATGCTACTGAGTTCATGTTAGTAATTGGTTGGATTTCAAGTGCAGTACAAGTCTGCTCTGCAGGGCTTCCTGGCTGCTCTGATGGAATTAATTTCACCCTAATGCCTCCATGTTCATATTATGTATCTCCTCCTACCAAAAAGGAAAAACTATTTCAAATAAATAAAGCCAGGTTAATTACTCTGCTAGCCACTAGGAACAGTTACAATGCCACCACATGTGGCTAAAGAACCACATGCAGCGTCCCATGTTTCTGACTGGGAAAAAACCCTCCTACAGTTCAGTAAATAACCCTACTAATGAAAACATGGATGTTATGTGTAGGATTTGATGGGGTATTAGGTATGAGATTTGAAAGTCTAAGTAACAAGTGTTCACAACAAAGCAGGACAGAGAAAGGCTCAGGAACTATGTCTCTTAGGTGGTTACATCCAATCGTCTGACATTACTGATGGAGTGCTCAACATGTTTAACCCAGTCCAGTGACGGGCAAGGGGAAAATACAGCTGCTGTGTACAGATGTGGCAACAACCGTGACACCAGAAAGGAACTGGTCCAACTGAAGACAATTCATCTTAACAGTAAACAGTATGGATTTACCAACTACACCTGTAAACTGGAAATAGTAGAGCTATCAGGTGTTTTGTGAAAGACTATTTAGACATCAGCTTTACAGATGAAACAGTGCCAGTCTGTAAAAGTGAATACAAGAGCAACTGGATGCGACAATGAGGAAGCTTACTGTCACAGCCTGAGATACCCTTCTAGTCTTAAATTTACTTTCTTAAGTACTCCATATGTCCCAGCAGATTTCACTGCCACATTTTTCATGTACCCGCCTCCCCTAGAGCTCAAACATTTGTAAAAACAGGGAAATGTTTCCCTTTCTAGGCTTTTGATCTACCCATCATCTAAAATGGGAAGATGAAAGCATTTCAGCTCTCTGGGAAGTGTGGCCACTACTTACCTAGATTTTCTACAGATAGAATATCTGGGGCTACACAAAAATATTCAAAGTTACAGTAGGCACTTTGTAAGACTTGAAAGTATACATAGTGTAAGATCTGTTAAACCTAAAGCAACAAGTAGCCCATGCTCTCTCTGATTTCGTTCACAGCTTACATAACTCATCAGCCATGCTTTCATTTGCTGCTGTTAATTTAGACAGCATTTTTCCCCAGGTTCATAAGTACTATCGAAGTGAGTTTTCAACAGAAGTCTGCCTGGATATTAGGATGTTTAACTAGCAGTACAGAACTATTCCTTGTCTCCCTTCCCCTGCTGATCACATCATTCACAAGCTTGTTTGCCCTGCCAGTTTCAGGCAGTTTCAGTCAAGTCTGGGAACAGCTCCCTTCCACTCCTAGCATTATGAATGGGAAGAAAGTGTCTACTTCAGACTTGGCCCCTAACAGGAAAAATCAAACAGCACTTTTGAACTTTCCTTGCAGGTCAAGACAGCAGAAGATCGAATCTTGTTTTCAGAAACAGCAAAGTGGATCAACAGCTAAGAAAAGAATGAAAAGCGGAGCTTAAAATTACACACTTCTGAATGGACCATGCTTCCCCCTTGACTTAATTTCTGACACCAATAACTCCCTATTTGTTACCAACCCCCACCATGCTGCTTTCAGGGGTTGTTTTGACAGGGTGAAGTATGGGGGGTGGTGTTTATACAGCATATTGCCTTTTTTGAAAACAAACTGAACTAAACTTGGTGCCCACAAAGAGGTCCATCTGTCATTATTCTGACAAATAAGTCATTTCCATTTTCACTCATAACCCTTGATCCTCAACATAACTTCCTTTTCTATCAATCCTCAAACTCGGTGCTGCAGTGACTCTGAGAACAAAATCCACCTGTCCTTAACTTAAACCAGACTGCATTCAAGTTCTGCCAGTGGGGCTGGACACTTGGAAAACAGCAGACAGAGGTCAGTGTCAGGTTGCTTGGATTTTCAAACACTTCCCCCTTCCAGATCAGAATACAACAATAATCCAGCAGATTCCAAGACAGCAGTATGAAAGGTAATTTTATTGTACAAAGTCAGTTTAGTATGCCTACCAAGCTAGAGACAGTCAAAACTGGGAAAAGTTCTGTAAAAAGTCTTAGTCACAACTTAATTATCCAAAACCTGTGATAAAGGAAAAAAACCACTCGGATAGATAAATTTGTATATTTACTATTAGTTATCCCGTAATGAAGCTATATATTACAATAAGTCATGTTATGTGACCACTTGTTAAAGTGATTTTTGTCCTTCCAACAGAATTTATGAAGAAACAGCGGCAGTGAGGTGTGACTGCACCATTGCTCCTTTTTCTACCCACAAACAATTAGATTGTATTTTTCAAAAAATATTTTAGCTAGAGCAGGGTTTTGATTATGATTAAGCAATATTAAAGGCATTAAGTGGCTGAGTTCATCTTAAGCTGCACCTACCGTAACTGTCTGGTTTGCAGATAACCTTTGTTCCATTACCATAGCAGCAAAGAGTGAACTATGCACCTACAGCGTGACAACAAATAAAACACTCACAGTGTGAGTGAACAGACAAAGCAAATTTGCACTTCATAAGAGAGTTGACACTGTTCTCAATCAAGGTCAGTTTAATGACCACTACCTATCATACCTATACGCACAGCACACTTCTGTATTGAAGTCTATAGCAGGATTCAGTTTCTCCATTACAGAAGCTTAACTTGACCCATATGTTAAGAACCACAGGAACTGAGAAAGAAGAGAACAAGGGTTGGCCTCTGCAGGAGTATCTGGGGGATCTAGTAAATAAAAACTTGGACACGAGTCAGCAGTGTGCCCTCAGAGCAATGAGGGCCAACTACCTGCTAGGCTGTATTAGTAAGTGTGTAGTCAGCAGGTCAAGGAAGATGGTTACTTACCTCTCTGTATTTGTGAAGCCCCATGTGGACTATGCTGTCTAGTCTTGGTCCTCTGAATACAAGGTTTATTGCAGTGACCAGGGCTGACAAAAAAAAACCAAAACATTCCAGGATTCCAAAATAAAGCGAACATACAATTGAAACCAATGTAGGACACTTATTTTTTTTTTTTACCTTCCACAAAACCTTCTTTCTGTCTTTAAATTCAGTCAATCAGTTTAGCCTCCAGAGGCTATTCTGGCACTGTATGTAATTCTATCTGAGAGAAGCATCCTCTCAGTTTTCCCTGTGTTGACCAAGTTGATTTCTTTTCTTTTCTTTTTTTTTTAAAGCAACTCCTTAAGTATTCACTCAGGACTGCAAACAACTGCAAAAGTAGTCCTTTAATTACATTCACACCCCATATGGTTAGCTTCAAAAGCACAGGAGTAGATTCAGAACTGACAGCCCATCTCAACTGTTCAGTAGGGACTTGTGTGATGAACAATATGTATTCAGTACAGCACATGCTGGTGACATACTAACCAAAACCAGCTGCTATACTATCAGCTTCATACAGGGACACTTACTGTGCTGACTCACAGCTACTATACTGGTGATAGACTACACTACACCAATGAGTATGTTTCAATGCATGAAGAGCCTGCTGCAATACCATTTAGAGCTGCTGAAGGTGTCTCATCCTGATGCAAAAGGCTCATTGTCCTTCCTTGGTTCACTCTTCCCTCCTAAGATGCACTCACCCAAAAATAAATGGAGAGAAGTGGAATTATCAGACGTGTAACTCAAGAAATCTATTCTCTGGCTAAAATATTACTTTCATTTAATGAGCAAAAAAAAAATAATCCACTGAAACAAATTCAGATAAAATTCTGACTTACTAGGAAATGTGACAGCTGAATACTTTTCTGAGACACAGCTATTACAGGTGAAAACACAAGTGAGGAAGGACATAAACTGGAAACAGCAGTGAAATAAACCTGAAACTCATTTCCCTTTGAGAACATTTTTTTCCCCCGTAGTTCGATAGGTAGAATTTGCAGAAAACTTGAGAAGCACCACTGCTTCACTTCACAATAACATCATGCATCTTCAGATTTCACAAAGGCTAAAAGGAAGTCTAGGTCCTCTTGAAAAAGTTTATCATCAGCTCAAATTAGAATTTCATCTGTGTTTTTTCAAAGCTTTCCAAGTTGAGAAACAAAAGGGTGCTTCAGTTTGGACTGAGCAACTTCACAACACATGCAGTGCTCTTCCAGATTGGAAAAAGCAGGGAAAAGCTATGCTCAGAATTCACTCGAAAGGGTGCAGCAGCATTGCATCATGATGGTGGCATCATTTTATACTCCTCTGTATGTTGTAACTGACGACAGATATGGAAAACTACCCAGCAGTTATGCCAGGTAATCACAGACACAATAAGGGCAGCAGTATTAATCACGTACCTGGCAGTAATTGTCAGCTTGCATTTGTAACTGGCTGTACAGGTCTACAAGGAAAAATGCCATAACTTTGTCCTCGTATCTGTTGTTTTAATCAAAGATAAATAAAACCTATTATAGGTAGTTACAGAAATTAGCCCCATGTGTTAACCTATTTTGCAAACGAAAAGCATTTCAATAAGAGTAAAGCAATTCAGAGAGTGAAACACAAAAAGCCACCTTTAATCCATTTGTACCAACTACTCAGAGTTAAATACATCTTACCATCTTAGGTCCTCAACAATCACTATTCTCTTGAGCCTCACTGGTTTACTGCTCCAGTAAAGCACAGTGGGACTTCAGTGTCAGCCTTGAAAACGAGCTTTTTGACACTTCTGTGGAAGCACATACCAGCTTCCTCTTGGGTCAGTTGTTACTGTATTTTTCTTATTTTTTTTTCCTTTGTTATTATTCTTTGGTTGGTTGGTTTGGTTTTTTTTCAGTTTGCACCAAATATTGCAGGACATTCAGAAAGTATCAGGTATGTCAGTAAGTCTAAATCAACTGTCCTTCGAAACAAATACACTCATTAAATGCACAGGCATACAGAAAAGAGAAATTTCAGTACTCAAAGTTATAAAAGAGAGGAGAGGAGTTATTAGAAAGCCCTAAATATAGGGGTCTTGCTTCGTACTTAAATTGTCAAGCATGGACAACAATGTCCGATCTTTAAAAATTAAATTCCCCTCTCTAAGCAAAGGAAACTGCTTAAATTCAGAGAAGCAGCAAGTTTCAGGGGAAAGATTAAAAATACTTAATTTTCTAGATGATTCCAAAATTCTAGTTATAAAAGCCACCAATATTTCCAGTTTCAAGCCCTTTATCAACCAACATGCACACAAGGGCAGAGAACCTTGTCTTATGCAAATTGTGTAGGAAGCTTAGAAGAATTTTCACTTGTTTTCCTGCATATTTTTTAAAAAATATTATGATGTGGTATAAATGAATGCTATGAAATATTTTAGTTGGATTAGCAGCAACTTGGTCAACTAGAGTTAGGGTGACTTCAAGGTATGTGATTGAAAAAAACATCCTCCCACTTTTCTTTGCAAAGTTTGACATAGATTATGTCCCCATGTATTTATACAAGCACTCAGCTTCCCAGACTCTTGTCTAAAACATCCAGAGCAACACAGTCAAATCCCAGATTATGTATAGCACTTAATGTGGTCATGTCAGATTCAAGTTTACTTCCATATCAGCTAAGTACATACTTTTTTTTTTTCCTCCTCTTTGCTCCAAGTCTTAGGAATGGGAAGACATGAATTATATTCAAATTAAGATTGTGTCTGACTATTACCATTATGCTCTGAATGGTAATAAAATATGAACAGCAGAAAACCCCCACTAATACCTTTATGACTCCATGTGGTTTCATAAGGAAGCTATTCCTTCTAATGCAAGTCAGGACTGTTTCAGATGGTACTTGTCTAATGGTGCTTGGAGTAGGTCCAAAGCAGCTCCAGGGACTCACGGCTTCCATTAGCCTATTAGTACATAATCATACTTTGACCTACCACAGTTTCTTTAAATCAACATCTCAGAAGTGCACCTACATTGGTTACTTTGAGAACATGAGCATTAATTTTTTTTTTCCCCCCTCAAATACTGCTAAAAGTGTCAGCAGAAGGGATGGGGGAAGGGGAAAGAGATCAGGAAGAGAAAAGTGCGGAACTAAATTTGGTACCAACTACAGCTGCTGATGTCAAAAGAACCTGAACTGCAGAAGGGCTGGGCAGCCTAGCAGAACAGGAACAGGCAGTTCAGTGCATCTCCCACTCCCACGGCTTTGTCTTTAGACACAAAAGGCTGATGACTTTTTCAAGCAAAAGCTTGCAAAGTTTTGCATTGTCTTCAGATAAGATCATTTATATTCTTGCAAGAGAAAGACTTACCTGAAACCTGAAGCTTCCATCAAAAGATGAGCCAATGTCACTATTTGCTATGGTTATTCAGTTGCAGTTTAAATCATTTTCTCCTTTTAGCTGCCGTTTTCAGCATCTCTTCCCCCACTCCCCCCCCCCCCCAACTTTCTGAAAAAAAAACATTTCCTTAGTCAATTCAAAATAGCGAGGTCATTTCCCAATACAGTAACTCAACTACTTACTGCATAATCAATCCTTTTAGATACAACTATCCACCAGGCATTTTTTTTTTTCCACACAGATATCCTTGGGGTCAATTACACCTGCTGTGCAAATCGTGCACTCGAGCCTGATCAGTGACACTAGATATTCAATTATCTTTTGGCGGACTAGGGGACACCTATGTGGCTACTTAATCTGCATACAGATCCAATCTTTAACAGATGGTGAGACTTGGATGTGATTTCATAGTAACGCATTTCAAAGTGACAAATCTAAATATCTGTCTTAAAACTGTGGCTTGTAGATACCCTGTTATAACCTATGACATTCAACTAAGTACCATCAACATCCAAACTACACCAGCTTTATCCTGCTCTTAAGGACACATCAGCAACTGAGGATCTTTCTACAGAGTTGTAACCTCTGGTTTATTTAAAATCATTTCAGGAAAAAAAAGGCAGTCACTACTTTAGCAGGGACTATTTTTTTTTTATTTTTTTTTTTTATTTCTAGCACTACTTTTATTATTCTAGAGACACAGAGATCATTCATACCATGATCAAGATACTTCATCATGGTTATCTCGCTATGAACATGCTACCTAACCAGCTACCCTGCCTCAAGATGGCTATAGGCAAGTAGCCCAAATGATACCACCTTCTTGTACAAGCATATGACTGTTTCCTCCAGGCTATTACAGTCCATTCCATGTTTGCCTTTCTTCTTGCTTACTGTCATCTGTCACCTGAAATTGAAGTGATTTAACTCTTTACAATGCTGCATCTTCATTTTTCCACCTACAAGAAGGATAGCTGATGCTGACAAGTTTCCCATTTTCTGCTTTGAATTTCTGTTAAACACACACACGCATACACACCACATCCATCAAGCTGTTGCAGAACATGAGAGGACAAGAAAAATGCAACACTGAATCTCAACCATTTCCATATAGAGTTGAAAATTAGTTAACACCGTCTCAAGTAGCCAGAGCAGAAACATAAGAAATAGGGTACAAAAGAGAACCGATTTCCCATCTTAGAAATGCATTAGATATTTTCTGTTTAATAAAGCCCTAGCTATGTATCTTAGTGGGAAATAATTAGCCAATAATATGAAGAGAAGGGAAATCCCATGGAAGGGACTTGATTCTCCCTGCTTGGGGGGGGTGTGTGTGTGTGTGGAGTGGGGTGGGAAGAGACATGACTGGGCAAAGAAGAACACTAAAGACGCAGAAGGAGCAATGATGTACGGAAGGGACGGACAAACTTCAATATTAACAGAAACCAAGTAGGGCTTTTTTAAAGATGTTGGACATTTTTTCCATCTCCACTACTTCAGTTAATAACCCTGAATGGAACTGAATGAAACACTGGTAATCTGTAAAGCTCCCTTATAAAGAACAGAAGTGAGGTAGACACCCATCGCAGAGGGCAGACAGGATAACTTGGAGGTTCTAGTTTATGTGAAGGTTAGTCCATCCAGTATACAGCCAGTGTACATCAGACACTTTTCTGCTGATCAAACGAACAGTCCTGCAATGAGACATTCTGGAAAGTCATCCTTCTGTCCAGATACAAGCCTTGACAATTTCTACAGCAACTTCGAAAAATTAAGAGATGGCTCAGCTTTGCTGTACATATATACATCTGCACCATGTAGCTTGAAGTATTGAGTCCAGCTAGGAAGAATTCCTGCACAGGGGGGAGTGTAAAGCAGATGTCTTGATATTTTAGTTCAAGGTAGTGGGACTTGCAGTACCCATTATTTTGGTATCCAATTTTTGAAGAGAAGTGAACAGAAAACAGAAATCCATCTGCCCTATGTTTTCAACTATGATAGTTGACAAGGAATTCAGCTTTTGTCACATATAATACCTACAGGTAAGTATTGCAAAGTTACTACAGGGGTTCAGAAAAGTTCAGTACTCCTGGGGACTCTTTCTTATGAGTACAATGGTGACAAGAAAGAGAATGCTTAATTTTCTAATAAGTGTGTTTCTTCCCTGGCCAGCCAGCAAGCGACTGGTAGGACTGAAGCACTTGTTGGTACACTGTTGTGCTGCACGTAACCTAATACTGCATATCACTATTTATCAGCAAAAACCCCTTCACTCTCTTAAGTTTATGAGCTGAACAGTGCAAAAAAATATTGGCTCAAAATATTTTGGTGTCAACTAAGAAGCTGTTCAAGCACATAATAACTGAAGTCATACAGAGAACTGTAAGAAAATTCCTAATAGGACATTTAAGATGAAGTGTTGAAACTGCAGGCACACCATCCCTACCACCAGGATCTCATGCAGCAAGACTACTAAGACAGTAATAAACCAAAAAATTGAACATCAGGAAAAGGACAAGTGAAAAAAAGAAAAAAAAAGAGACACAACTGAATCCCTTCTATCAGCTCTTTAAACACTTTGCTTACAATCCAAGTGATACAGCCAGATTATTATCTTGATATGAATGCAAAAATGAAGTTACTTCTCAGCATTTAGGCTGAGTCACGTGGCACTGGACTGGAACCACAGGCAAAAGCAGCAGACAACTATTTAGTCAAAGACATCTGTACTATCAAGTTACTCTTACTGCTCGCTTTTAATGTATCTAATACTGTTACAGGCATCATAAAAACATAGAACCCACTAAAATAAGGTTTTACTAGAACAGGAACAAATTCAGGTGTGGTGCAAGAGCAAATATTTTTGTGTCTTCCTCTGGCAATCAGCATTAAAACCATAATTTCCTGTAAATTTGTGTTAATTAGAATTCTAATTCATCCCTGGGGAAGAACACATTTAAAATTGTAATATAGTAAATCTATGGCTAAACTCAATTCAAATTACAATGACTTTTTAATTTATTTAGCATACTCTATTCATTCTGTGTGTAGCTCTACACAGTCAATTCAAATTCATCTAAGCCAGTGAGTAAAGTGAAGTCTACTTTGTCTCCAGCTTGGTCTCAAAACAGTGAATTAAATTCAAATTGTACAGTCTTAATTACTAGTCACACAAAGGGTAGGAGAATTACAGCTTGACTTGTAGGCTTCTAAGTAGAAGTTATCTTCTACTGGCAATTGAAATACCTAGATTTAGATACAGCATGAAATCAACTCAAGTCACAGAATAAGGCTAGGAAAAGCTGAACTGAAGCCCTGTCATGACCAGCATAATCTAAAAGATTCCTAACCTTCTAGAGCCAAAGTTGTTACAGAAAGCACTCTTACCAGTTAAGTCCTTTTCCAGACTGGTTTGCTTAGGGAAGTCACTCCTGCCTAGCAATTTTTCACTGCTTAAAAATATTTTAAAAATAGATAATTTCAGTTACACAGCGAAACAAAACACCCCAAAAAAACCCACAAGCAATAAAAAAGAAACAACAACAAAAATGGAGGTTGGTAGGTTTTAATGCTACTGAGTTCTCTACGCCCTCTACCTCCACAAGGGAATAAACCAAGTGTTGTGTTATATTATCCTGCTGGTATTCAACCACCTTTCATCTTTTGACTAGTTGTCACCACTGTAACAGCCTACCCTAACTTTTATGTAACTTCTTAGCATCATTAAAACAAGACTATCTTCAGCCACTTCCACAACTGGCCATGTCATTTATGTCTTTTCACACTGAGCAGGCTCTTCTAAGTGTCTCCAGTACTCCACAGATACAACACCACCAGCTGCATAAAACCAGGTAACATAGCTTTGAAACACCAGTAAAAATGCAGCTGAGCTTGATTAATCTCAAACTTAATGTTTTGATGACACTGGCAATGTGTTGTACGTCTAAATAGCAATGAAGCATTAGGTTTGGTATTGGAAAGAAACAGGTTTCCAAAAGCCAAACCGAGTCTTTGAATACTCTGGAAAGGTACCACAAGTAGACAAAAACCACAGGACACCTCCCACCAGGCAACTGCGCAGTTAAGGACTACTACTTTTTTTTCCCCTGGAGCTTTAGCACTCTCAGCCAGTAATGTCTCCAGTGACCCAAACTGTCAAAACAATTTCATCTGCTCTGTTACTACAGCACTCATGCTGAGCCTTCAAAAACAAACAGAATTTCAGACAAACTTCAAGTCCATGGCATCAAAGAATTTACTCCACTATATTTTAAGTACTTATCTATACAATAATACAGCATTCTGCACCTGAACTTTTATCACTCAGACAAGGAAATAACAGTAACACTGCCAGAAAGCATCTAAAGTTAAGCATACTCACAGTGAAAATCTTCCCTCCACTCTTCATGAATTATCACACCTCTTTATTGGTCTCTCCTTGAGCTGGATACCCAATACCTTAGATAATTATTAAATGATTACTCTTATGTTATAAAATCTCTTTTTAAGTGCTTCACTTTCGACTAGATTTTCTTACTTTTCCTTTGATTACATCCACAGATATTTTGGACATATGTCAAACATTAAATCTTTGGTTTTCTATAATTACTCTAGCTTGTCGAATGTAAAGATACTTGAGCAGCAGACATTTTACATTTATCTAAGCTAGAGATGTGAATTATTACTCTTCCACTCCATTCCTACCTCCCTCAACAGCGATTCTGAGCATTCATTTACCAAAGTGTGGGCACAAAGTACTATATGCCCCCCTGTTAAATAAAACAAATGTTGGAAGGATCTCTCATTTCAGCATCCAACATCACAGACAATCAAAAGTGGTACTGTGAGGAAAAAAACCCACGTGCTCTCTATATAAAACCAGAGAGTAGAAACTGTATCACCGAGAAAGTGGATGCATTTTCCATATCTTAAGCAATCTGAAATCTAAACAATATATGAAAAGTTTCCATTTTGAACGTTTTATTCAAATCACAATACAAATACAAACATTTGAAACTGTACAAAAATAATAAAAAGGGATACTTTCTGCACTTTAAGAAAGCAGATCAAGCTTAGTTCTATATGTACAATTCTTTTTCTGTAGGAAATTCTAGTCAGCAGACATTTTCCTGTTCTCTTCAAAGCATTCTATGCCAAACCCCCTCCCCCAAAATCCAGCCACACTTAAGACCACAAGAAACATTTCAAAAGCTAACACACTAAGCATCACTGAACAGATTACAAAGAAACCATATCTCACAGGTAATAAGCATGATAATGTATTTCCCCAATGACTGTAGCACAAACCAGGTGCTGATAGGTAGTTTGCAATTCAAGCTTTCTGTAGTTTATTGATACCTAACTTGGGCAACAGAGCTGGAAAATGTTTTTCTTTAAGTTATTTTTGCAAATTCAAAAAGCAATTACAGCTTTGTTGATAGCATTCC
>JANHFX010007998.1:0-21994 GCA_027560015.1 Chloroceryle amazona
CTGCCCCGAGCCCCCGCTGGGCACCCCCTGCCCCTCCACTCCCCACTCCCGGCTGCTCTGTCCCTCTGATCTGCCCCGGAGGCCGGGAGGGCTCCGAGCAGCACGGACTTTGATTTGACTGAATGTTTTTCTCTCTGAGGATGGAGACTAAAGATGGATGAGACAAGAGGGGAAGTGCTTTTTTTCTTTTTGTTGTTTTGTTTTAAAGTGTTCCTAGAGTCCTATTTCCAGTTTTGTACCCGAGTTTGAAAACAGAGGTCAGGTGGGTGGGCTTACGGTGCCCACCTTTGCGTTGTCCTGTGCTGACTGCTAGGAGGGGGTGGCTGAGACAGGGAGTGGTGAGTTTGGGACCGCTTGGGTCTGGAGCTGAGCGATGCACAAGGAGATGTGACACAGAACATGCCGGACAGGGTGAGTGAGCGAGGAGCTGAGCACCAAGGCCAGGCAGATGCAAGGCTGAGTAACCAGGAAAAGGCTCTGCTTCCTCCAAGCCCTGACACCGAACTCAGTGTCAGTACCATGTCATTTCTGCTTATCAATTTGCTTTAAAAGCTGTCTGAAGGAGACTGTGTCCCAAACAACTCAAACCTTCCCTAAAGCTGAAGAGCATCAGAGGCCTTATCTATGGTTGCTTGGGTCTGCTGCATGTGCCACACTCCCTCGGATGGTTCTCTGTTACCAAAGCTCTAGTTACACATCAAAATGCACTTATATCTGGCTTGCAGTTTATAGGTTGCTCTTATATTTGAGCTAAAAAAAAAACCTTCCTGATTTTTCTTTCCTTTGCTAGCATTTTGGCTCCAAAGCAAGCCCAGGGGCTGTGCGGGCAGGGACCCTATGGCCCAGAGAAAGGGGAGCCCAGTGCAGCTCAGGCAGCAGTCCCCAGTGGCATTTGTAAATGTGAGCTGGAATTTAAGCTCAGATACTGAAGGCTGTGTACTGAAGCGTCCGTCAGGATCTATGCTGATTCTACCAGGATGGTAAATCCCAAGTCTGTGAGCATCAGGAAAGATGAGAGCACTTGATGGAATCATTTGCACACTTAGAAAGTCTCCCTTCAGGCCACAGGGAAAACGAGGAAGTGCCAGGAGCAGAGCCCTGTTCTCCCAGCTCACTCTCCTCACAGGTGGGAAACAGTGGAGGAAAGAGAGGGAAACGAACCACAAAATAAATACCAACCACAAACGGTTAATTTTCTAGCCCTTCCTAGTCTTGTTTGACCATGGGCACTGCTAAACATGATGGATGTATCAGGTACCCCACCTCCTACCTGGTCTACACACTCGCTTCGAGCTCTGGAGTTGTTACAGCAGTTAAGTGGCAAAGTCACCCCTGATGTCAGTCATTAATAGAAGCACAAGTCCTACATGCACTCCAGCCTCTGTCAACAGAGACAGAAGTCAGGAGTCTTTGTCCATTTACATTCTAAGGCTGCCAGTTCAGTTCTCTTTGGTTGAGAAGAGCAGCAACTAGAGAGAGAGGTTTCCCTACGGGCACATCGTAGCTTCCAAAGGCATCCCATGTCCTCAGTTTCATTCTGGATCTGGCTCATTTCTCCAGACTGCTCGTGTATGTCCAGAGCACAGATAATAATAGAAGCTGAGTGGGGTTGCACGCCTTATACTCCCAAGCAATCGGGATGGGACCCGCAGAGGAGTTTTTAGGCAGGAACTCAGGTGACAGCCGGCTCTTCCCTCACTCCTCTGGTTCACACCACTGATGCCCGAGTTCTGACTGACTCAAGGGACAGGGAGGGTGCTGCCTGTTCAGGCACAAGGGCTGCTTGGGTAGCAGACCAAGTTGTTGAGGAGGTTATGTAAGTTCTTATAGCTACTGTGAGGTACATCTGCTCGTGAGCAATTTTTCCCTGCATTGTTTACCTATGGCTGTGGGAGGTGACTTGGAAAGCTGGAATTTCCTGCTCTGTATATTTTTAATCCCTTAGATGTTCCCGTGAGACTGGAAGTATTCCTAGAAGACAGGGGAATTAAGACCTTTCCCTTCCAACTGTAGCTTTCTGTGAAACAAACACGCTGCTACTGTTTGTTTTCTTATTCAGGACCAGTTATCAATACATGGGAGACTCCTCATCGTGTTTATAAACTTTTCAGTGAAGATAACTCTCGTGATGTGTCTGTAGAACACCCGGCCCAGCTCGGCTTTGATACCAGCTGCAATCCAAATGTGCAGATCCGTTATCCAGCATTTAATACATCTGTAATTTCCCTCCCAGCACTCAGAAATAATATTCCAAATTTATGTAGCGATGCTTTTGTGGGAGTAAATTACTTAAGGAAGTTCTGCAAATTAAATGGAATAGTCCTTGTCAGTTAAAAGACAGATTTTGGCCTTGATCTATCTCCTCTACAGTATAAGAATGTCTATGCGTACACCAGCTTGGAAATGAACGGTGCTATTTAGCACAAGCTGAAGACTGGGAGAAGGAAAGGATGTGAAATTAATGGCAATACCTAAATATTGTATCAACTCCAGTTCTCTGTCCAGTAACAAAGACCTTGCATGTGAATAAAACCCTTACCAGACCCTGGGTGTGTATCTGTGAGTGCATTCACTTCTAGAGATCACTGGGCAGTGATCACGTCGGCTTTTCCAGCAGGACAGAGCCAGTGCTGGAAGGGAGCTGGGCAGGTGTCTCTCCTGCATTTACAGAGGGAGGGCACGTGGCATGAGCCACCCCTGCAGCTGACCCGGCCAACAAGCTGAGTTCAAAGCAGTTGTCTTAGCACAGTTGTGTTAAAATGCTGCTGTAGTCTCCTCCTCTTGGCTGGAGGAGAATTTGTTTGGATGTTTGTCCTTGGTTTGTTTTCCCCTCAAGAATTGTGTGATTAAGGCACACCGTAGAAAAGCTGTCATGTTTAATTCCTGGCTCTAGCTGTTGAAGATGGTCCTTGCAGCAAAGTCCCTGTCAGAGACATAATGGGAACCTGAAGAACTCTGCCAAGGAAACCCACCCAGCCTCTCCCAGCTTGGCTGCAGAATTATTGTATTCAGAGAATTTGCTTTTCAGCTACATTTAGAGATGGGAAACAATGGAGAGCAAGGCTTGAAATCGATCCTCCGAGCATGTAAGAAAATGTAATTGATGGCAGAAAGAAGGGCCATAGCAAGCAGGAGAGTTAGACTGATACTTCCCAGCTATGGTTCGTGCTTTCTGAACATTAAATGTTTTTTAAAATCACAACAGAACGTGTTGAAAAAAAAGTACCATTTAATTTTAATGTTTCCACTGAAAAACAGATACGATGCAAGTGTTTTAGTTAGAGGTAAATGAGTGGGGGGTGAGGAATCCAGAAAACAGAAATACAGTTTCTCCTTTTTTTGCGTCAGAACATTTCAAAACCCCTTATTTTAGTATTTGAAAAACAAGAAATATTTTCTTAATTTCCATTTTTCAAGAAATGTTACCTTATCTTTTCCAGTCCTCTCTCATTATTATCACTGTCTGCTTCTAGAACAGAACTTCACTCAAAGCAACAAATGCAGTTCTATGTACAATGTGCATGGCAGGCTCAATACTTTGTGTGAAGGTAGCTGATAAACTCTTCAGGTCCACAGACTCCCTATGGCAATAATTCATCACAAAGGACTGAATGAGTAGGATAAGAAACAGTGGATCAAACATTAGGGTTTTTTTTTTACCCCCAGAAGTGGCAAAGGGTAAATTTTACTTAAAAAAAAAAAAAAAAAGCTCACATTTACCTAAAAAAAAAAAAAGCCATCAGAAAAAAAAAAATACTACTACTCAAAACTGTGTATTTACAATCTGTGAACCAGATACTCATTTACTCTAGTTCCACTGAATTAATTACTTGTACCCATAGACAACCTGACTAGGAATGTGTATTACTCAAGACTACCATAATTAAATATCTACCTCTTTTCAAGTGGTGGGCTGCACAGTAAACAATTTCCCTGGTGATATGCTGTGAAAGCTGAAGTTTCCTCCACTTTGGCATCTCATGAAATTAAGAAACAACTGCACGCGCAAATCTCCAGATTCACACCTGAGCAACACAACTTGTCCTCCCAGAAGAGAAGAGGATGCTGCAGAGAGCAGGCAAGCTACACGACTTACAACTCAGGAAAGACCAGAACACATGCAGACCTCTGCTGCAGAGAGGTGGTTTTCTTTTGGTATCCGGTAAAACCCAAAGGATGAATAAAAGAAAGAAGGGAAGGTCAACGCTAATCCTTGTTCCATCAAATCAACGCAAACTGCTTTTGCATTCAGTGGGATCAGAAGTTCACCCAAGGTTTTCGAACAGTGACGTCCTCTAGTGGGGCACAGAGGCCAGCTGAGAACAATAACAAGACCTGGACACAAATTTTGCAAAAGACAACATTTTTTTTAAAAGGAAAAAAAAAAAAATTAAAAAATGAAGGCACTAAAATACTTAGTTTAAAAAAAAAGAAAAGAAAAAGAAAAAAGGAAAAAAAAAAACACCTTTAGAAACAGAGCAGAATGGATCAAAGCAAAGCAAATTTGGTAGTGGATAAAGCTCAGTGCCATTGACCTTGGAAGTCTATTGAAACCCAAGGTTCACATCTGGACACAGGTCTCTGGTGAAATGAACTGGGTACCCTCGGCTCAGTTTGGGGGTTTATGGGATGTGTGCGTGACAGTAACAGCATGACAGACCCTTCTTAGGAGAAGCTCTGAAATGAGTGAGGGGGAAAGAGGGTCCTGACACAGAAATCCTTCTAGATTAGAGACGGCCAGGCACTCCAGTGTGAATGCAGAGATTTGCAAGCAGAGGGCAGTGTTTCATGCTAAGAGTGCTAAGCAAGGGCTCGTTCCTGAAGTGAATGCCTGGAAGAGTGTTATAATGTCACTGTTGGCGTTGAGAATCCTTGGGGAAGGTCAGCTGCAGTTTGAGTCCCTGGAGAGTTCCACTGCTATGGGTTCCCTTAAACAAGACCTTCATTTGGCAGCACTTTGAAGGCACTGGAACGCCAGATGTTGCCCCAAGCATTGTTCCTAGAGAAGTTGGTCCATAGCTAGAAGTCGGAGCTCCTTTTACATGCGATGGAGGAGTCATCTCAGTGGAGGTAGGTAGGTTGATTCCATCGATACCAGGATCTGTTTGCAACACAGGGAATAAGAGCTACAATCGCCATGTTGTTAACAGCTTCCTTTGAAATAATAATAATTATTATTCCATTTGTAACCTTACTTTGACTTGGCAGCCAGAAAATGATCCTGCGCTCCTAGAGGAAGCTCTCAGCAAGCCTCTTGTCTTTCTAAAGCAACATCTTCCCTTGTGCTCATGATTTCACACACTACCTGGCTGTTGCCTCCATGTAAGATGAGGTCTGATTCATGGCACAGGATGATCCATTAGTCAGAAAGCCCAGCAGCTACGGGTAACACCCTCTGCTCTCTGTTGCCTTCCTCCTAACACAGCATCCTTGATGTGATGTAACAAAAACTACAGGCGCAGAGAGGCCCGAGCAGCACAGGCTGTGGCAGAGGCATGTTCAGGGAAATAGCCAGAAGGGCTCTGAGCCCATATGTGGCTTAATGCTTTGGTAGCATCTAAAGGCAGGGCAGAGGAAAATCTTTCTTTTTGTTTCATCTGCCACTGTGGAACAGTTACTCTGCAGCAGAGCTCTCTGGGTGGTACTGCAGGAGAGAAATCTGTCTGTGGAGGGGGTTATCCAAACAGAGATGATAAAATATCCCTTGCTCTGCTTCCTCCACACAAGTTTAGGACGGTTCTTATGGCCAGTGTTTCTAGTCAGGTTTTTGTTTGTTTGGGGTTAGATGTGAAGCTTCATATAAAAAAAATCACATAGCTCCCCGTTGCTGGAGTCCCTGAGGACCTGCATCTTCTTCTCTAAGGTCCCACTGCTCTTCTCCCAAGCCCTCCAATGCCCTTGCCAAGCTGTGGCCCCTGTTGCCTTACCCTGAAGAGTTGAAACCGGACGAGTTCATTGCAGCTTTGGAGTTGCTCTGGGCTGTACCGGGGCTGCTGGCATGGAGTGCACTGCCAGGGGATGAGGGCCTGCTGGAGTTCCCTGGGGAACACGATGATGTTACTGTGTAGCAGAGAAAGCAGAATAAGACTGGGATCTCCTCGTCCTGCCAAGCACAGCCCAAGCCCCACCACTTCCACTGTGTCTGGTACCCCTCCTGTCGTTCACATCTCACTGGCCTGCAGCAAGACAGAGTCTGTGCCCCAGCCACAGCGAAGGTCGGGCTCTCCAGGACTGCTCTCTGAAGGGCTTGGTTTCTATTTGTGTGGATCGCACTTCTCAAAGGAAATCTGACAATTTTCTGATGAAGAAACAGAGTAACCTGCCCCCAGGCACTCCTCTTGTTTGCCTTCTAGGTGTGCCTGGCTCCCAAACCTCAACACCCCAGTAAAATCTATTCAGGATTATCCTGAGAATGTTTCCACGCTCAGGAAGCTTTCTGTGTCTTTGTTCCAGCCAACAGAAAGACTCAGCTCTTCTTCTCCCTTGCGCACTAGTTATGTGGGGATTCTTTCCCTGGCCAAACCCAAGGGTTTTTATTAAGAGTGGCCTGCAAATGTGACCTAGACACCAAGTAGGCAGAGCAAGAGCGGAGGAAGGAAAGAGGAATGGAGAGTGAGGCAGGTTTCTCAAGGCTTACCCGTCCCAGGCATGGTGCTGTGCACCGGATTGACGGAGAGGGGCCCCAAGGACCCTGAGGTAGAGACCTAGAAACAGAAGCAAACGGTGAGCAGCTGGCACTCTGAGGGTATAGATCACAAAATACCACTCCTTTCACACTTCCTTTAGAGTGTGCTGGCTCCCAGGCAGATTTCTTATCTACTTCTGAGGCTCCCACAGATATTTCTATTCATACTTGAGTGTAGAAGCACCACTCCAGGGCCACGGAAAGAAACCCGAATGAGTATGAGAGGTGCCTGACGTTCTCTACATCAGTCTAAATTTATAGATCAGCTATGGAAAAGCCTGAATTTATCAAGCACAAGCCAGACGTGTGGAAGGCCTGAAATTCAGTTGGTAGGAGCTGCTGCCCTTTGGTATTTCAAGCTGTTCTCAGTCTGAAGCTTCCCAGCTCACTCTGGTCTTGGGCACAAATAATCCCTTTTCCTATAAGGAGATATTAATGGGCGAGAACTCTTAGGTGACAGTCAGTAATGTGGTGGCTGCAATCAAAGCGAGCCTGGGGCATGTTGTTCCACTGTGATACTTTAACCAAAGGCAGCGCATTGTTCAGCATGACTGATGAGCAGAGGCAGACTTTGTACAACGCCTTCACGGGAAAATTATTCACCAAAGCTACTGCTTTAAAAAGTCATGGCTTGCAAGCAGTATTTTGTGTTTGTGACTGTAGACCAAACGTGTTGTGCAACAAGAGACCTAACTCCTCGTGGTATTTTCCTACCTTCTGACGGATAATCTCAAAGCCCAGAAGATTTCAAGATAAAATCTTGCTTGTGAATACGTACTCTCCCTCCCACGCACGTGTGCTCCAGCACTATCAACACCACAGGGAAGTTCCTGCCACTTTTACCATGTGGAAGCAACTAAACAACTATTCATTTGGCAGAAATGCAGCAGTAGCTTGTTGTCCCCAGTAGCCACTGTCGGTAGATTACAAGGACACGCTTTCACCAATTCTCACAACAGTTTCTCTTTGCCTCATCCGTCCCGGCAATGAAAACGCGCTTGCCAAATGTGAATGTCTAACAGGAGAGGACAGCGAGCACTACCGCAGTGTGTTCTGCACGTCGGCGCAGAAGTAAACCAACAGATAGGTAAATGGTTAGCACTAGGCTTCAGAGTTAACAACTAAACTGAGATGAACGGATGTAATTCTCATTCCACGGAATATTGATTCCTCCTCCAGTAACTTTTGAAAGCTTTTATTTACCAGCTGCCTCTCTGAACAATCCTGCAGGTGTAGTCCCCACAGGACTGTGCAGTGGGCTTGCCAGCAACTCAGGAACTTGAGTGTACCAGGAAATGTCCTGTCCCATCTCTTCCCCCAAGAAATTCTGCTGCATCCTGCCCCACCCCTACCCCCAGCCCCTCCTTTTCCCTTTTTGTCTGGGATGGCATGTGAATGTCCCTAATCCAAAGTCTCTCACCAGTCTGGAATTGTAGATAGGTGATTTGATGGGGGATGGCATCGGGCAGCTGATCCGTTTTTCCTTCTGGCGCCGGTTGCAGAACCAGACCCGAACCACCTCCTTTTCCATGGAGAGCTGCTCTGCTATCAAGGATATCTCCTCTGAACTGGGCTTGGGGTTCTGCTGAGGAAGGGCAGGAGGTTAAAGAAAGCCCCAAAGAGCTGTAACTTAGAGCACCAGTGTATGCTTCTGCTGAGGAAAGGCAGAGAACAAGGGTGGGGTTGGCTGTAAACTGCGGAGGGCATTTGCTTCTAAGACAAAGGGTAAATATTTGGGTGAGAGATTATGTTCTGTGAACCAGAAAGCACCTCTGATTCAACATCAAGCCTCATAGAATCAGCACGGAGGGACTCACAGGACCTGGCCCTGTTACTGCATAAAGCACCACACCCTTGGATCTCACCAGCGCTCCAAATCATCTCTTGGGTGGACTGCTGGTGGTCTTATCCAGGACACCTTATCCAGGTCTTACACAGGACACACAAGACCCAAGAGCTGTTTGCTGCTTGTACAGCTACCAGCATCATCTCAGAAAAGCCATTTCTTCTCTTTCTTCCTCCATCCCTGATTTAGAGAGGGAAATAACAGTACCTATCCTTTCTTCTGAGTGATTCACTTTCTGGTGAGCATTTAGCTCTAGGGGGTTTGAGCGGAGTTGGAGACTTGAGGGCCAAAAATTCCTGGCCCTACGAGAGGCTAAGACAGTTTTACCATCACAAAGAATGCCTCACACTAGCTAAAAGTGAATGATCTGACAATGACTGTCTCTTGTTGTCAATAACAGTCTTGGGAGGAAATTTTGATAGGATCAGATATGAGGGAGAAATCAAGAAAAAGATGAGGGCTGGTCAAAACCAGTTTTGATGAAAAATGTTTCAATGCACGGTTTAGTCCCAGGGACTGAAAGCTCCGTTTCCCTGCTCTAGTGATTTTTCTTGAAAATCTTGTGCTTAAAAAGTAAAAGGCTCTGATTCGACAGCAATATCTGGAGCAACTAGTTCCGTGGTCTTGCAAACCCTGCTCAGTGGGACATCAGTTCCCAGGGCCACGCAGTTCCCATGGCAGGCACCCGCAGCTCGCAGAGAGAAGAGGTGGGTGCAGGAGGTCACCGCTGGCCAGGGACTGAGCAGTGGATGGTAACGGGGAGCTGTGGTGAGGGAACTGTAATGTCTTTAAAACAATGGTTTCTAAGGAAACAATTGGGTCTGATTTCTTCAGTTTCACCACTTGACCTCCTAAACCCTTCCAGCATTTTCTAATTCGCTATCAAACCAACCAGCCAGACAAACGAGATCTCTCTCTTTTGAGGGTTTAGTGCTACTGTGACCTAGCAAATGCCAAACGCGGAGGGAGTTCACAACATAGTGAAAGATTTTCCCCTCACATCTTGAAATCTTTTCTCCAGCGTGGAGCGAATGTTGGTCTCGATACTGGTTCTCTTCTTTCTTTTCCGTCCGAACATCTCATTCACTGAGGGGTAGGAATTGGGAGTGCTCATGGAAGAATCCAAAGGAGTCGATTCTGGGGAAAGAGGGAAGAGGAAAGAGATACTCGAGTTGATAATAAGTTATTATTATTCTTAGATTCTTTCTGGAAATTATGGCACCTCCTAAAATAAGTAAAATGTTCCTACATTTCCTAATGGAACCTGCCTCTATCTGTCATTAAAATTGCTCCAACAGTCCCAAATCCATCAATGATCTCATCAAAATCAGGACAGAAATCCGAGTGCTAAAATTTTAAGCAACACACTAGTCTTCCTTTTTTTTTTCCCCAGCTTGATTTCCAACCTGCTCTGATGTTTTCCAAATGTTTTCCAAAGATTTCAATTCACACAGTTAAAGATGTTGACTTACACCACTGCGATCAGGCCTCGTGGAGCTGAGACACCTCCCGACGTGATAAATTTGTCAAACATGCAACTCCCGAAGGGCAGGTTGAAGCCCATGAGACTAATGCCCGTGGTTTGCAGCCAGCAGAGGACACCAGCCCAATCCTGCTGCTCCTGGGGCTTCCCCTCGCAGTGCTGTCTACCTCTTCTAACCTCTGCTCATGGGCTGATCTCTGAGCGCTTTAGGAGGAGTCCCTTCCTATGCTTTCTGGTTTACACGAGGAGGGACTGAAGGGACTAGCCCAGAGATTTGCCCCAGGCCACTCAACAGAGCAAGAGGAGATGCAGGAAGGGGCTGCCCTGGACACCAAACTGCACCGTGAATTCCATATTGCCAGCGAGAAGGGACGGATGGGGTTTGATACCCAGGCTGCTCTGCAGCCTGCTGTAGGATCCACAGAGGAAAGCAGGCTGTTACCAGCCCAGCCGTGGATCTGAGAGGTCTCAGCTCCAATTTTCCTGGCTTTTTCTGGAGGTTCCTGGATGGATCCTCTTGTCCTGACCGAGACTGATGGCATTTCTGTGTGTAATGTCACCTACCTGCATCGCTCAACCACTTCTCCAGCAAGGGTTTGAGCTTGCACATATTCTTAAAGCTCAGGTTGAGAGCCTCGAAGCGGGAAATGGTGGTCTGGCTGAAATCATTGCCATAGAGCTTCCCCATGGCAAGTCCAACATCGCCCTGTCAGAGAAGATCCAAATCACAATATGAGCTCAGAAAACCCCCTCACAGTTTCTTGTTGTCAGATCACCTCTGTCTCTCTCTCAGGTTGCTTCCAGATTAGGTTCAGCCCTGTCTCCATAGTCTGACTTGCAGAGGAAGTGAATTCTTTTCCCACGGGAATCTGTCCCACACCCCTGAGCCTCTGTGTACAGGAGAAGGTGCAGGCAATGAGATCACGACAACGAATTCTTAGGAAGGCTTTGTTGCTTCATGTGCTTGGAAGGGGATGCTCCCAAAGAAAGCTGAACTCCATCGAATCCAGCCCTTCCTCCATCCACACCCCTGCCACCAACTCCCCCGGCCCCTCACGGCCACACCAGGAGTGACACCGCTGTCCCCACTGCTGAGGTCACTCACCTGCGTGAACCCCAGTTTGATTCGCCTTTGCTTGAAAGTCTTAGCAAACTTTTCCAGCTCCTCCAAGTCACTGGGCTCTTCAGATGCTCCTGATGGATTTAGGTGCTTTGCCACCTGCAGATGCTGCGGTACATCCAGGTGGGGTTCAACCGATGAACCGGGGAGTCCAGAACGGCCCACGGCCTGTTAAAACAACAACCAAGATGCACGGAGGCACAAGGATAGAAAATTGCCAGTTTTCTCTGCCGCTGGTCCTTAACGAAGCAGCGCTTTCTGTGGATGGGTTCTTCTCGGGGTGGGACTGTATGTTGGACGAGATGTTGAGGCAAGTTACCTGTGATGCCAGGCTGGGTCCCGGCTGGGAGAGGAGAAGGCTGCCCTGTTGCTGAGGGAAGGAGAGGATGTTTGGCTGCAAAGCTGAGGAGAGAAAGAGAGACGCATCTGATCAGAGCAGCTCCTTCGTCAGCACCTCGGCAGCTGAACATCACTCTGCAGAGAAAAGCTCTGAATGGAAAACGTGACCTAGCTCCTCTTCTTCAAAAGATTCCAGCCATCACAAGTGTGGCTGGCTCTGGGTTGGATTATGACAAAGGAAAGGTACTTTCCTAGAAGGGATTATTGCAATAATGATATAGGTAAAGTAGCTCATCCACTGCTCCCCCCATGTAGCTCATTAACCTAACTCTGAACTAGGGCACAGGCATTTTACACAGACATCTAACTTTGATTTTAGATGCCAAGCAGTGGAGAATTTACTACATCCCTAGTGGCAATCTCTCCCAGTACTTAATCATTGTAGCTGTTAAAAAAGATGCACAACTTGTTTCCCATAGAAGCTTTTCTGACTCCAGCTGTCAGCCACTTGATCTTATTAAAAAAATCCGGATCCTACAGTTAATCTCATGAGCCTACCCTCTCTACTATACATTTCATTTTGAAGTGTCATCTTGAAGCCATCTGACCCTTTCTTTTCTACCCTACTGTATTTCAAATAAATTGGGTTTCTCTTGGAATATATAAAGTGACACAAAAAGATGAAAGGAAAAAAGAAGGAAAAATCTATAGAACTAACAAAAACTAGTATTTATGGAGACTGTGTAATTGTTTAGTTGACAACCTGCCAAGTACAAGCCTATATCTCTTCCAGGGACCGTTGTAAAGGATGAAGTAGCACCCGAAGAGTGTAGTTCCCAGAAATTTAGATGGGTTTTTCAAGTCTGTTGCGGGTGAAGCCTATAGAATTTAGTGAGGATTTATAACCTTTCTTGGAACAGTCAATATATTCTATTGATTGTAACTGACAATTTTAGGGGAAACCATAGAAATTTATGGACTTCTGCTGAAAAAAAAAAAAGGAAAAAATCCCATCTTCAGAATCCCAGAATCAATCACTCTCCCTTCTCTCTCTTTCTGTCTTTACTTTTTTTTTTTTTCTTTTTTTTAATTTAGATCTGAATGTGCAGGATCCCATTTATTTATTTAGATTGGTGTTTCAATAAGCCTTCTCTAATGCTGGAACAACTTTGAATTTCAAATGCAGGCTGGTAATGAGGTGCACATTTTTAACAGTGCGGGTAATTAATCACTGGAATGGCTTGCCTAGGGACATGGTGGATGCTCTGTCATTTGGAGTCTTTAAAATCATGATTGAACACCTTTGCGAAAGGAAAGCTCGAGCTCAATTAAAAATTATGGACTGGATTCAGGAATCACCGGTTTGACAGTTGATGAGACCAAGGCTGTGTTTTTGGAAGATAAAGACTTCAGCAGCAATACTTTGGCTGATAGCATTCCCAGCATCTACCTGGCTGCTTGCTCCTGCCTCTGTGGCACAGAGCTCTCACTCAGATCAGTGTGCCAGCATTAGCTGTCTGAAGGGCTGCACAATGAATCACATCGGGGCACAATGAATCAGAGCCGAGAACTTATCTGGCTTAAAATCAGCTTTAAAACACACAAAAAAACAAACTGAAATGCGTGTCCTCTTGGCTGTAAGCTTAACCTTTCCCAGTGCCTTTGGCCATGAAATCTGTGAACCTACCAAGTCAAAACTCAGGAAACATTGACAGTGTTCCCATGATGGCTCAAGGAACAACTTCAGGAATATTTTGTGCATCTCTTTGGTGTGAAGAATGCTCCACCTGTATCTGCACAAACAACTCATTCCACAAAAGCCTTCTCACAGGGTATCACAGGGTGTCAGGGGTGGAAGGGACCTTGAAGAGCTTCGAGTCCAACCCCCCTGCCAGAGCAGGATCATATAATGTGCCTTTGCTTTCACCGTGCACGTGGCAAAGGATCATTAAACCTTGACAACCATCTATTCAACTGGAAGTGCTCTTGCACAAAAAGCCAGCCACTGGCCAAAATATCCAGTCTTTATCAAGCCTAGAAGCAAAAGTGTTCATGGCCAAACACGTGGCAATCCATTGGAGGGGTTATAGCTGCCAAAGGAAGTCACTTAAGGGAGGAAAAGCAAGAAGGAAGCAAGTTCTGTTTTGCAGTATAATGTGTTTCCTATTAGACATGAATCAAAGCAGACAGTAAGCAATAGATTAGCCTGACTCTGCCATTTCAAACAATTGAGATCCTAGGTTATTGGTAAATATACATCAAGCAGTTTCTTTACACATCACTTGGCATAGAGAAGAGTTTATATACTGTCAATGGGAAGGAGGTTTCCCACTTTCCTGCAATACAGGTATGTACCAGTGGATTCAAGATGCAGAGGTTTTCAGGTTTTAAATCTGAATTTTGGTTCATATGGAGGGGCCGCTGTGCTGGAGTAAATCAAGAATGTGAGCATAGGACCCAAGTCCCTTTGCATCTGTCAGGTTATGGATCAAAGCCTGGGTTTGTCTGGCCCCAAGCAGTGTAGAACTTCATCAGTGATGAGCCTGCATCCCTGCTGCTGGAGGTGTGCCATAAAAAAAATAGATATCAGCAGTAAAAACCAAACCAAACCAAAACAAACCCAAGGACTTTCTCAAGCACTTCAGTCCTCGATCCTTTCATCCCTTCCACGGGGCTGATTACACCGTGCTTCAGAAGCAGTTAGACCTCCTGTCCCCTCCTGCCTCATGGCTTGGAGAGAGTTGGGAACAACCACTGGCAACTCCCAACCTCTCAGCTCTCATCCCCGGGCTGCTCCTGGCTGGGTTAGACCTGTTTGTTCTAACGCCAGCATTGTCCTTCCACCAGAGCAGCTCAGCTCCTTCCCTGGATTTGCTCTCCCTCTCTCTAAGGTACTTCGAGGGATCAACTCAACCTCTCACCAGTGTTCTGGAAGAAAGGCAAAGTGCTCACCCGGGGAGGCTGCTTGCTGAAAGCCACCCAGATGCGGCTGCCCTGAACTGCAGAGGTGGGATCCCTCCCAAGCCTGCCCAGCCTGGCCCCAAGGTGGCACTCTTGGTGCACACAAGCTGCAGGTGCCAGGAGCATCTCCCGACCCTTGCCGGAGCAGCTTCATGCGCTCGGGATCATCCCAGGGTGCGAATCAGAGCGGGGGAAATGCATCTGGTAAGCGAACGGTGGAACAGACACCGTCATGCTGGGCAAATGGAACAGACCAGAATAAAAGCGACAGTCATGAGAAGGGAGGGATTTCCTAGGTATGTATCTGCTTATAACAATGTCCTTTGCAGCTTTTAGTGCTCTTACCTTGCTGCCCAGCCTGAGACTGAGACAGGAGAAACTGAGGAACCGACTGCATGTGACCAGGAAGCAATACAAGCTGCTGCAGGGTGTGAAGAGAGCTCATATCCTAGGGGAGAAAGCAAAGGGAACAACAAAACTCAAGAGATGTCTGCTCCTCACACAGCATCACCTCTCCTATAAAGCTTCCCTGCTCTCTTATACCGTCCTTTCCCCCATTTCCACTTTCCAATTCATTTCCACTGCCAATTCACCAGATTTGTGCACTTCATGCCCTGGAGAGCTACAGATCCAGAGGCACTCCAGGATCTGAAGTTTTCAGCTGTATCAGAATTCTGCGCACACAAAGACGTCCAGATGGAGAATTGTCTGCTGTGATCCAGAGAAGTTAATTCTCGAAAAGGGGCACGTGGCAATCCAAACCTGATCGTTAGAAGCAATAGAGAAACCTCTTGGATTTGAGTTTCTTCCAGATAATTGATTTTCGGAGAGCAAACTCCCTAAAATGACACAGCAATGTGCAGCTGACTGTCCCATCTCACAAACACCGAGAGCCTGCTTGCTGCAGAAGGCTGATTTCCCAGCCAGCCGTGTGCTGAGATGGGACAGCAGCGTTGCCCAGCAGCATCTGACTCTCTACACCAACAGTGAACGTGTTGCAATGGACACAGTGACCAGAACTAAAAATGTTTCCTGTTCTTTGCTACGTAGCTGCCAGGAATTCCCCACCTTGCAGTGAGCAGAGCAGGCGATAGCTACGGAGAGATGAGGATCCCATCCTCACCTCACTGGGGTCTCAGCCCCAGCTTCTTTGTTGGGATTAGGGAATGAAGTTTGCATTTGTGAGGAGGAAAAAAAAAAAGCCCAAATAAGACCAACTGTCTTTACAGGTACACTTTTCAGGGAACCCATTACTCAATAAGATGAGCTCTTTGAGCTTCTCGAGTATTGTTTTGAAGCTTTGGGAAATTGAACAGTCCTTGAATTGTGTGAGTGACCTGAATACACTGTGAAATAATGAGGGAAGAGATTATTAAGTAGCTGTGTGGCCTGCTGGCACCTAATGTCAAGCAGAATTTAACAATATTTAAGTACTAAACTCCAGTTTTTTTCCCTTAGGAAAAGAAAAATAAAAAAATATCCCTCAAGGAATGAATTTCTTGTCTGATATAAATCGATTTGAGGCAACATATTCCAGGAGAGCTATGCTCGTTCAGACCAAGGGTTAATCTAGCCTAGAATCCTATATCTAACAATGGCATTAACCAGACGTTGAGGAAAGAGAAAGACCAAGGCAGGCAGATTTAACACTTCCCCTGGGTAGGGGGGGAAGTCACCTTCTCAGCCTCCCATTATTTTCCATTCAAGGGATTTCCTGAGCATGGTGTGGTTTGCCTGCTTAGTAAACCCTCAAAGAAAATCTCTTCCAAGTAGGTGTTCAGTCTACCTTTGAACACATGTAAAACTTTCTGCAGGGGGGAAAAAAAAGAAAAGAAAAAAAAAAAGAGGCTGAGGAGGAAGCTGGCTTTTGCCAACACAAATTGACTCCTCCGATTTAGTGTCCATCCTACCCTCGAGTCTGCTTTGGCCAAAAGGCATATGCAATTTGGAAAGTGTCTCAGACTCAGCCTCTCCTCCAGAGCTTTACTGACCACTGCCATTTTCTGCATCCCTGGAGCAGCAAAGTCACTTACCCCCGTGATTTGGCTCCCAGGCATCATTGATGATCCCTGCACGAGGTGACCTGACCTAGGGGGGATTGTAGATTGCAAGGAGTCACTGAGGTCTTCAGTTTTAATCTGAAAAAGAGCAAAGTAATTGTAGTATTAGGGAGCAGAGACAAGGGGCTGCCGGAGGTGTGGGGTGGCTAAGAGTCTGACTGGCTGGAAGGGATTGGGAAGGGGCTCAGTTGAGAGCAAAGTTAGAGGTCAGGACTCGTTGCTTTCATCCCTGGCTTTGCAGAAGAGCATGGTCATTCCCAGCTCTGCTCTCCAGTTTATAACATGGACAGAGTTCTCCTGCTCTGCCAAACCAAGGGGAGGCTTGCAGTTTGCTCAATTAAAACACATTCATTAAAACACTTCAGGAAGCAAACAAGTTCCAGTGACATAGCAAAGTTTAAAGCATTTGAGTGCTTTTCTCAGACAAAACTCTGAGGCTTTTTGTGGAGTTATAAGGAAGACACAAAGCAGTTCCCCTTTATAGATCACGACTCACAACCCAATGGCAGGATTGGCTACAGATAACTCCTCATTTTGTTCTGCAGGTAGCAGAGAACCGTACAAGGGGATGGGAAAGGAAAGGTCATGAAGTAAAAGATGTCCAAAAGCAGTGTAATCTCCAAGACTTGAAAATGCAGCACCCCAGGCACCAAACATATTTGCTCAGCTTCTACCAGAAAGCGATAAGAAATTCTACTGCTCTGGCAAGGAAAAAATCTGCTTTCTTAGCTTGACCAAGATGTGGAAATAGAGCTGGAAAACTTCACTGGTATCAGCCCTTGTCCAGAGGTAATTTTGTCTTACTTTACTGATCAAGAAAGATTCTTGCCTATTGAAAAAAAAAAAAATGAAAATCATGATTTCCGAGTCCACATTCTTAAGAATTTCCCCAGGGATCAGAACCAAATCCTTATTTCTGGCATATCCCGTCGGCTCCGTGTTAATTTCTAACATTGCTACTGCACTAAAAAAACCCAAACAACCCCAACGACAACGAAACCCAAATCAAATGAACAAACAAAAACCCCAACCAAACAAGAAACTGTTACATTGCTTCATACCAGCTGAAATCCTTTGGTAAGTCTGACTGGGGCAAGAGAGAGGGAGACCTGGTTGGGGAGACTACAGGAATTTTTAGGTTAATTGCTGAAAGCTGCCTGAGGAGCATCTATGTACAGATGCCACACACAGGAGAAGTCATACAGAGCTTTTACAGCACATTTTCTCTAAGAAAAGACCTAGGCAAACGATTTCCAAACTTAGGCTCAAGTTTCTCCCTAAGCCTGAGAATACCTGGAACAAGGTTCACACTGCGAGTCCCATTCCTTATCCAAGCCTTTCCAGTGCAAGAAGCAGCTCCATTTTCCCCCAACTGGAAAAACCAGGAGGACACCAAAAAGGACAGGTCTTGAAAACCCTGTCCACGAGCTCAGCATCGCAGATGCGCTCTGAGTACTGGGACTGAAGCTCATCATCTCCCATCAGATTACTCCAGAGCCCAACCTCCCCCGAAGAGAAGCAGGGTCGCGTTCGCAGGGGCTCTGCAGTGCTGATGGGGACTTTAGGTCATACAACCTCCTACCAGCAGAGGGGGACAAGAAATCCACCTTTTAAAAACAACGGCCCAAGTGAATAGTTCTGTCTGAGGGAGGTTTTATTTCAAACTGATTCAAGCAAACCAATACCCACATCTCCCCAGGAGCAAAGGAGAAAATGCGATCACAAGAGGCTCGGTGCAGGGAGCTGGCACCGTAACGTTAACCTCTGCATTTTGGAAGGTACTAAGCAGAGGGAAGAGAATTACAACATCTCCTTTCATTACAACTACAGCTCTGGACACTGCCGAAACTAGTTTTGCAATACTACTAGCTCCTTACAACAAGAGTTATACGTGCTATGGAATTCCAGTTCTTTCCTACCTTTCAGGTTGGCATGATCATCCCTCTTAGCTTGATGAAAAAAAACAAAACAAACAAGAAATCAGATGGAAAGATCTTCTTGATCACTATCAATGCGGATAGTGTTTAAGTTACTAAATGTTAGCCAAAAGGCTCAGGAGAACACACCGTTACCCCTGAGCCATCCAGGCATTGCAGGCAAATGGTTTTATGCACGTTTTTCTCTTTCCGAGGGTGCGTTAAAAAGAAGTCATCTGAGCCAAAAAGAAAAAAAAGGAAAAAAAAAATTACCCCCGCTTGCAATTCATGCGTGTGTGCCTCAAACAGCGCGCTCATCCAAGTCTGAACAGTCCCAAAAAGAAAAGTTATCCGCGTCTTAGGGAACGAGGCACTTGATCCCAATAGGAGTGAAGTGTTGAAGAAGCACAAGCCATTTCCAAACTGAAATCAATTTTTACAGCTGCCAAGTGGAATGATTTGGAAGCGTTCCAGGGTGAAAGGGGTGTGTAGCTGCATCCCGGCATCGCACAATATGAGAACGGGAGGTGGGTTTGGCAAAGGACCGGTTCCCGATTTAAAAACAACAACATCTCCCACTGCTCCTTCCCCCGTCCCTGGAATTCTCTGGCTCCCTCCTGCGCAGTGGGCGGGAACCTGGGTGTTCTTGACAAATCCTTCTCCCCTGCACCTATTTTCATTAGGTTTAGGCTCAAATTTACCTCTCCCTCCTCTTCCTCTCCCCAACAGGCCTGCAGCTGGCTAATTGTTCATTAGCAAGAGTTCAGGGTATATCCAAAACTTTGGGGATGGTTTATGCAAATCCTGCACCTTCATTTTTTTCCCTGGCTAAACCGGCAGTATTACCAACCCTACATTAAAAAAACCAAACCCAAAACCCCCAAAAAACCACACACATTGTGGGCGAGGCCACTCAATATCATGAGACTCCCTTAAAATAATGTAAATTCTAAATTAATAAAACAAGGGGAGGAGGTGCCTTCTCCTCTCCCAGTGCATCTGACTCACATCTGCAGGCGCTTTCTACAGGTACGAGAAAAGTTCTCTTTAAGGAACCAAACAAAAAAGGTTGAAATGGCCAATGACCACATTTGTTGAGAACCCTACAACTGAGCAACACCCATTTACTTAAAACCAGGAACCAGATGCCACTGTGCTTCCTCGGGACCTCGGTTTTACATGATGATCAGATGGGGAAAGGGGAACAAGAAGTCACTGAGAGCAAACCCAAGTTTCTTCCCATGTAATTTGACTTGGGGAAATCACACTGTCTAAGGAAAAAGGAACGCGTGAAACTGCAGGACCAAGTAATGCACATCCTGCTCACTGTCACCTAGAGAGAGGTGCGGAGCTTGGGCTGCCAGCTGAGAATCTCCAGGTACCTTGGGCTGGAGGAAAGTCTGCGGGCAGGGCTGGGAGCAGCTCCGCGCTCCTCCGGAGGAGGTAACGGCAGGTGGCGGCACCGGGACGCAGAGCTACCTGGGGCTTCTCCGGGATAGGAGAGGAATCACGCTTGCAAATCTCAAGTGGATGTTTTCACAGCCTTAAAATAGGGTCAGCTGCCCCCAAGCAATCCGAGTGAAAAAACACAGGAAGGGTGACTGGATGGAAAGAGAGTCCTTTCCTTAGTTGGCTGGCACATCTGCTGCGCCTGGCCAAGGATGGGTTGTTTCTTACCTATCTCTGGCCTGAAAACAAAAACAAAAAACAAAACAAACTAAGAAACATATTGAAGGCAATGGAAAATGATCAAAGCTCTTCAGCTTGCTTGCGTAACCGATTTGTGGAAGGTGTTTCATAAACATTTCATAAGAAGGAGAATTATGAAGAAAACATCTCCCAACCTGCCTGCAATTACTCCACAAACTCTTCCTTACCAGTAGGAAGAAGACTAGAAAAAAAAAAAAAAAAAAAAAGTACATCTGTTTTGTAACTGATCTGTGAACTTTTGGCAAACATTCGCCTCATGAAAACATCCTGCAGACATATTGCAAAGTTCTAAAAAGCCAGCCTTACACGAGGAAGTTGGAAGGATTCACCTGAGCAGCTCTTATTTCAGTGTGCAGAAGGCCATACCCCTCCCGCAGACAGGCTGACCGACCGCCCCACGTCTGATTCGATGGACTGCTGGGCAGCTGCCAGTGCCTGGGGACGACTCTGGCTGCAGCCCAGCTCGTATAAGCCCAGCTTGGGGGTCGCTGCTCCCTGTTAATCTGAACTGGCCTTCCTCACCTATTAGACACCCAAGCGGGCAGCCCGAGTGCAGCCCCCAGCCACCCGCTTTTCAGGAGCACGTCCGATGCGACGTAAGCACCGCTCTGTCATTCTCTTCACCAAGGTGGAACCCACCGATGGATTTGGCACCCAGAGCCTCGGATGCTTTCCCCACATCTGAAGAAGAGATCTCCATACCCTGCCAGAGCCAGGCTGTTAAAGCCCTGTCAGCCTCCTCAAGCACCAGTTATTAGGCAGGAACTGCGGTCATTAGGGTAAGATAGAAGACAATCGTATTTGTTGTGTAGTTTCTATTTAGATGGTAACCTCTTTGAAATGATATTTATCTGCCTTCGTATCTGGCTTATCTCACAGTCAGCAACTCACGGCTGTTTAAGAGTTTGACTTACATCCCTCCCTCCCCACACTGGTAAGGCTGTGCCACTGGGTAGAAGAGGGAAGGTCAAGTGCACACAGACTTAAGAGGGTCTGAACCAACTGCCCCTCCCTGCAGCTGAACAGCGTGGTTCTTCCAGGGCTGAATCACTCTCCAAGAGCTATTCAATAGAGCTGGGCTGTCCGAGGCTGCCCTGAAGTGATTTTCCTGAACTCAAGGCAGGAAGTGATAGAAACAGGCATCAAAATTGGTTCCAAGGCTATCGTAGTTAACTAAGCCTTCCCACCCTCCCATGGCATAAGTGCACTTCTCTGTGAACTACCTGCACACGTGGGCACCATAAAATAAAAAAAACACACTAATGAAGAATTATAGCAATAACAATAATGGGTTTGCAATTACTATTTCCACATGTACCATCCTGCACGTACGGCGAGGCTTAGCAGACACTCAGGAAGAAAGCAGACAACTCTTATGTCAATGCAATGATATTCACCCTGCAACATTTGATATCCTTCCACGCTGAAGGGTGGGATTTTTCAGCAGCTGTCAACAGGACAAAAGGGGAGCTAATCCCGTGTCGAATGCCTAACAGACTACATCCTAAAACTCAGCAATGACAGCACGCTGCAAAATTAAAATGTAACCCCTAACCTCAGCACACCTGCAGCACAGCTGTATGAGGCTTCTGAGTTAGCTGAGGCCTGACCTGATATGCTCTATCCTCTGAGCTTCAGCTCGGGATCTTAACGGACCCACACTCAGCTTTGCATTTGTAGCCATCCCGATGCAGCATTTCCCTAACATTTTTGCTTTTAAATAGAGTACAGGATAAAGAAAGAAGTCACCCCTCTGAGCTGAATGATCAACCTCAAAGTGATTGCGTGTAGTGCAAAGAGCTTCAAAAGCAGGTGCTGGGCAAGGGAGTGGAGAACCAAAACCAGAGGTGGGAAGAACACCTGCCCTGAACAGC